>JANAVB010003400.1:72757901-72932901 GCA_029216955.1 Iris pallida
TCGCTAAGGCGTGATGCCGTGCAAGCCTAAGTTGCGCTTGCACAGGGCCAAGACCTGGAACAAGACAAGATAGACAAGTTTGACAATACGCAGCGGAACGTATCGCAGATAATTGAAGTAGCAGCGGACATATTTCAGAATACATGCATTGAACACAATGTTAACAAGAAACAATTCTCTTTATTGATTTCATTTAAACAGATTACAAGCTCTCGATTCTCTCTGATATAATAGTACATTCTCTCAGAACTTTACTGATTACAATGATCCCGTTCCCGTACATTACATCCTTTTATATACAAAACCAAACTCTTGTAACAGATGTTATCTCTTGGCATCTCTTCTGATTTCTGGCTCCTGATGATGAGGCTCGGGCTATCGCTTCGGATTATCCTTCTCAATGCATAGTGCACCTGCATGCAGACTGATGGTGGGTCAGTATATCAGCATACTGGTGAATTGTGAACAAAGAGCTATATTTGTCTGAAACGATCACTGTTCATTTAGTGAGAAAACATTTCTTGTGATGTGATCTTGTTACTTTTTACTTATGTTCATTTCTTGCATACATAGTCAGTTTACTTCTCTTTTTGAAAACACATCTTGAAAAGCCAATATTTATTTCATTTCATTTCGAGCATACAAGGGACTAATCAATTCTAGCACGATGACTATTCATTTTATGTGCAGTGCGCAGCGTGTTTCATGAGCATATTTATTTTTTTGATCAAACAATTCTTACGGACAATTATAAGCACGATATCATATCTTTTCGTTGATTCAAGACATTCTAAGGGTCAGATTACAAGCATGATATCACATCTTTTCTTTAGCGGAACATAGCACTTCTTGGTAACAGATTATTCTTTTCAAGCAATTCATATAGCAAACTCAAGCAGTACATGTGTATCACTTTTTAGTGATTTTTACCATAGCTGACCGTCCATCCCTGTACAAGACAAGGATTAGCATAAACATTATAAAACCAACATTGTCATTCCCTGTTCGTCTCTGCATCGTTAGCTCTTAACAAAACATATGATAGACACATGCAGACCGATTGGCAGTTGTGACTCTCCGGTTCAGCTCTGTACCAACCAACACCTATCTATATGATGGTCCATGGAAAACCCATGATTAGCCGCTGTGACTCTCTTGGGTTCAGCTCGTCACTGAGCCGTTGTGACTCTTGGGTTCAGCTTGTCGCTAACCGCTGTGACTCGCATGGGTTCATCTCGTCGCTAGCTGCTGTGACTCTCTAGGGTTCAGTTCGTCACTAAGTAGATACCCCAATGCACATGCAATATCAAATGAAACTATCAGGCATCAATCGAGCAAGTCATAAACAATTCCATCTTCTTTTCAAGCAGGAAACCGTTCTCTTTCTTAGCAGACAATGGGAAGATTCTCTTATAAGCATACTCAAGATTACTGTCTTGTTATTAGCAACACATTCATTCAAAAGCTCAGATTCTTATTAGGTGCAAGCGAATCATAAAATGAGACTTCGTCCACTCAACCAGATTAATCGTCTTCTGTTGCAGAGCCAGCAATCAGATCTTTCTGTCTATCTAGTGCCTTCGCGGAGCGGGGCACTACATAATTACCCACCGAAAAGAAGTTTCGTCCTCAAAACTTAAGGAAAAAATTACCATATTCTTAGCAGCGATAGTCCTCATCCTTTGCCATCATCAATCCATGAAATCACAATTCAGATCATATCAAAACTCTTGTTCAATCAAGCATCTCAATCTCAATCCATTAAATCGATAAAATATATGCTGGCATCATAAAAATATTTACGGACTTATTGTATGGAATGTTCATCTCATTATTGATATCGAGTAGGCAAGGGAATTTCGATCAGAAGACATGTACAAATTCAATTGAATCAAAACTGGCCAGAGGATCGTGTTGCTCTGATACCATTCTGTCACGCCCCGATCCCGTATAGTCTTTTTCTTCCTCGCTTCGGACTCTTTGGGACCGTTCGTCCTCGCTAAGGCATGATGCCGTACAAGCCTAAGTTGCGCTTGCACAGGGCCAATACCTGGAACAAGACAAGATAGACAAGTTTGACAATAGGCAGTGGAACGTATCGCAGATAATTGAAGCAGCAGCGGACATATTTCAGAATACATGTATTAAACACAATGTTAACAAGAAACAATTCTCTTTATTGATTTCATTTGAATAGATTACAAGCTCTCGATTCTCTCTGATACAATGTCACATTCTTTCAGAACTTTACAGATTACAATGATCCTGTTCCTATACATTACATCCTTTTATATACAAAACCCAACTCTTGCAACAGATGTCATCTCTTGGCATCTCTTCTGATTTCTGGCTCCTGAGGATGAGGCTCGGGCTATCGCTTCGGACTATCCTTCTCGATGCATAGTACACCTGCATGCAGACTGATGGTGGGTTAGTATATCAGCATACTGGTGAGTTGTGAACAAAGAGCTACATTTGTCTGAAATGATCACTGTTCATTTAGTGAGAAAATGTTTCTTGTGATGTGATCTTGCTACTTTTTACCTATATTCATTTCTTGCATACAGAGTCAGTTTACTTCTCTTTTTGAAAACACATCTTTGAAAAGCCAACATTTGTTTCATTTTATTTCGAGCATACAAGGGACTAGTCAATTCTAGCACGATGACTATTCTTTTCATGTGCAGTGCACAGCGTGTTTCATGAGCATATTCATTTCTTTGATCAAACAATTCTTACGGACAATTATAAGCACGATATGATATCTTTTCTTTGATTCAAGACATTCTAAGGGTCAAATTACAAGCATGATATCACATCTTTTCTTTAGCGGAACATAGCACTTCTTGGTAACAGATTAATCTTTTCAAGCAATTCATATAGCAAACTCAAGCAATACATGTGTATCACTTTTCAGTGATTCTTACCATAGCCGATCGTCCATCCCTGCACAAGACAAGGATTAGCATAAATATTATAAAACCAACATTGTTATTCCCTGTTCGTCTCTGCATCGTTAGCTCTTAGCAAAACATATGATAGACACATACAGACCGATTGGCAGCTGTGACTCTCCGGTTCAGCTCTGCACCAACCAACACCTATCTATATGATGGCCCATGGAAAACCCATGATTAGCCGCTGTGACTCACTTGGGTTCAGCTCGTCGCTAAGCCGCTGTGACTCATGGGTTCAGCTCGTCGCTAACCGCTGTGACTCGTATGGGTTCAGCTCGTCGCTAGCCGCTGTGACTCTCTAGGGTTCAGCTCGTCACTAAGTGGATACTCCAATGCACATTCAATATCAAATGAAACCATCATGCATCAATCGAGCAAGTCATAAACAATTCTATCTTCTTTTCAAGCAGGAAATCGTTCTCTTTCTTAGCAGACAATGGGCAGGTTCTCTTATAAGTATACTCAAGATTACTGTCTTGTTATTAGCAACACATTCATTCAAAAGCTCAGATTCTTATTGATGGAACTGGGGATTCCCAGGACCCTTTCTTTGGTGTGCGTATTGATCGATAGAAAGTTAAACAGATCTAATACGTGTTCTAACCCTTCATAGGCGGAAACTAGGGTTCACGAATTATACCTGCGACGGAAAGGAGACAAGTAATTCCTGGCAATCTCGAGCAGACGACCCCAAGATCTTCTATACGTATTCCTTCCTCGAGTTGGACGTCGTGTGGGCGACGATCTCCCAACCTTTTCTTCTCCTTGGCAGCCCTCTCTTTCTCTTCTTATGTGAATCACGAATTTAGAGAAAGTTTCAGATTTTTGATCGGTAATATGGCGGCCAGAGAATAGAGGATATATATAGGCTACGGCAGGGACCACGAGAAGAAATTAGGGTTAGGCCTTCTAACGGATCTGGATATCCCGTGTTCAGCCCGAACACACAATCCAGGCCAGTTAACAATAGCTCGGTCCACTAATGAGCTATTGTTGCACCACCTCCCTAATCCCAAATTATGTTTGTGGGCTTCTTTTATTATATGCTCGTTTGGCTCCCCATGTTAAGATATCGTATGTCCGTCGATCAAATTAAGTTACTGACAACTATATTGATTCGACATATTTTATCCTTAAGTAGTACCGCTCAACTTTATTTGTCATGTCGGATATAATCCACCTGCAGGGTTTACATGACAATCCTTATGAGCTCCTTAAAGGGACATCATCAACCCGATGTATCGGGATATGGATTCCATTTATAATCAACAACCCATCTTACATACAATGTTATTACCCAATTCATAGAGGTTGTTGATCCATAATAAATTTCACTCTTTTATGAGTCAAAGTAATACACACTGCATATACATGTCCGTTATTATATCCGGATTAAGAGCACAAGCATCCATAATAACAGAGGTGTTTGTTCTCTTATGTAGTCAGTACAAAAAGAACAACCTCAAGTGGTTCTATTCAATATACACAAAGTGTACTAGTGTAAACCTATAGTCAAGATAGACTAATACCAGATTACACTACAACCTTTCCAATAGATTGTCCAAGTCCATCTAGGTTGTAAACTATTTATATACTCCATAGGAAACTGATAATATAATCTTCTGTGTGACACCACACACCATATTATCTACAATATAGATTATCAGACATTTGCATTAACACTTGTAACAAATATAATATGCAAACATTTGCCCATATGATTCTCATTCAAAATTTAAGGAAATAAGATTACTACAAAGTGATTCTTTTAGTATATAACCCTAACAATCTTCCACTTATACTCAAAGGATTGCTTTTTAGTATACTGTTATAAATCTCCCACTTATACTTAAAGCCATGCTGCTACACACCTGACTCCCATTCCCTCAGCATGTCTGTCAAAAGCCTTAGCTGGTAAGCTCTTTGTACAGGGATCAGCTAGGTTGTCGGCTGATGCTATCTTGATCACAGCAACTTTTTCTTTCTTTACGAAATCTCGTATCATGTGGTACTTGCGCTCAATGTGTTTGCCTGTCTTATGGGCTCGTGGTTCCTTCGAGTTTGCAACTGCACCACTATTATCACAATAAAGTGTAATAGACTTAGGCAAACTAGGTACCACATCTAAATCCAATAGAAAGTTTCTGAGCCAAACCGCTTCTTTGGCTGCCTCAGAGGCTGCCACATACTCGGCTTCCATGGTGGAATCAGCAATACATTTTTGCTTGATACTCCTCCACACAATGGCTCCACCTCCCAAAGTAAACACATAACCTGAGGTAGATTTCCTGGAATCCCTATCTGACTGAAAATCTGAGTCTGTATACCCCAAGGGAACTAAACTATCTGCCTGGTAAACTAGCATATACTCTTTAGTCCTTTTCAGGTACTTCAAAATATACTTTACGGCAGTCCAGTGCTCTTGTCCTGGGTTAGACTGATATCTGCTGACCATGCCTACGGCAAAGCAGATGTCTGATCTCGTACATAGCATTGTATACATTAAGCTTCCTACTGCTGAAGCATAAGGAACTGCCTTCATGTTCTCTATCTCTTTAGGTGTCCTCGGACACTGCTCCTTTGATAGAGCAATTCCATGTCTAAAAGGTAAGAAACCTTTCTTAAAATTTTGCATACTAAAATGAGTTAGTACAGTATCGATATAGGAAGCTTGGGATAAGCCCAACATCCTTTTCTTGCGATCTCGTAGAACTTTGATCCCAAGGATGTGACCTACTTCTCCCAAGTCCTTTATATCAAACTGTTTGGATAACTATACCCTTACATCAGATAACACCTTTACATTGTTTCCAATAAGCAAGATGTCATCCACATAAAGTACTAGGAACACCACCACATTTCTGTCACACTTTCTGTATACACATGATTCATCCTGACATTGATCAAATCCATAGGATTTTATCACCTGATCAAAACATATGTTCCAAGATCTGGAAGCTTGTTTAAGTCCATAAATGGACTTCTTGAGCTTACAAACAAGATGCTCCTGGCCCTTTTTAATGAACCCGTCTGGTTGCTTCATATAGATGTCTTCCTCAATACTTCCATTAAGGAAAGCTGTCTTGACAACCATTTGCCAAATCTCATAATCGAGATGAGCTGCAATAGATAAAAGAATCCGGATAGACTTAAGCATGGCTATAGGAGAAAAGGTTTCCTCATAATCGATACCCTCTCTTTGAGTAAAACCTTTTGCTACAAGCCGAGCTTTAAAGGTTTCAACCTTACCGTCTGATCCTCTTTTTCTCTTATAGACCCACTTGCATCCAATGACTTTTACACCAACGGGTGGTTCTACAAGCTCCCAGACCTGATTAGAATCTATAGATTCTATTTCAGATAACATTGCTTTTTGCCAAGACTCTGCATCTTTATCTTGGAGTGTTTCATTGTAGGTACATGGATCATAATCTTGTTCCTTAGGGACGAAGTCTGACGACTCTCCCAAGAACATATATCTATCAGGTTGTATCACAACCCTCCCACTACGACGAGGCACTATCAGTTGTGGTGTAACATTTGTGACACGTTGTGCAGTTATTTGTTGTTCATCCTCTTGTACTGTTGGTAATGAAGTACTTGGTGTCTCACGTCTCAGTTTTTCTAAAATAACTCTACATGTGGGTTTATGGTTCATCACATAGTCTTCCTCTAAGAATCGGGCATTGGTGCTAACAATGACCTTCTGATCCATAGGACTATAAAATAAACCTCCTTTCATTCCTCTTGGATAGCCTACAAACAAGCGTACTTCTGTACGAGATTCCAACTTATCTGCTTTTCCATTCAACACATGTACTGGACTACCCCAAATGCGAACATGTTTCTGACTAGGCTTACGTCCAATCCACATCTCTGTGGGAGTAAGAGGTACTGACTTAGAAGGAACCAAGTTCAAAATATAAGCTGCAGTCTCTAAGGCATATCCCCAAAATGAATCTGGCAAATCCGAATAACTCATCATTGATCTAACTATCTCCATAAGAGTTCTATTCCTTCTTTCGGCTACACCATTCTGCTGGGGCGTTCCAGGTGCAGTCAATTGGGATGCAATCCTAGCCTCTGATAAATAACCCTAAACTCTCCAAAGAGGTACTTGCCAACAAGATCTGATCGTAATGACTTGATACATTTTCCATAACATTTCTCCGTTTCAGCCTTGTACTCTTTGAATTTCTCAAAGCACTCAGACTTACGGCGCATCAAATAAATGTATCCATACCTTGAATAATCGTCAATAAATGTGACAAAATATTCAAAGCCACCTCTAGCTTTGATAGTCATAGGTCCACACAAATCAGAATGAACCAATTCTAACACATCTTTGGCCCTATACCCCTTTGCCGTAAAAGGCCTTTTGGTCATTTTACCTTCCAAGTAGGATTCACAGACTGGTAGTGCCTCCACTTCCAATGAACTCAAAGGTCCATCTTTAACCAGTCTTTGAATCCTTCTTAGGTTTATATGCCCCAATCGCATGTGCCAAAGATATGTTTGGTTCATACAAGAAGGTTCTTTTCTCTTATTTAAGTTAGATGACATATTATTCATTTCCATAAGTTGCATTGTGGGCAAAATAGGATTAATGACATACAAATTATCAACCAATGCACCAGAACAGATAAAATATTTATTCTTTCTAATAATAATATTGTCATTAAAATAAACTGAATATCCAACCTTAACTAACATAGAAACAGAAACTAAATTCCTTCTAAGTGAAGTTGCATAAAGACAATCTCTCAATGTCAAATACTTATTTCTACCAAAGATAAAGTAACATCTCATAATATAACGACCGATACTTTTGTAGCATCACCCATGAACAAGCATATCTCTCCATCACTGAGCCGTCTGGTTTCCTGGAACCCCTGCAATGTATTGCAGACATGATTAGTGGCTCATGTATCTACACACCAGGTACCGGTAGATAACACCGCTAAACATGTTTCAACTACTAGTAAATGAGATATACTTTTTTTGTTCCCTTGTTTGAGAAGTGGACAATCAGTCTTCCAATGTCCTGACCCTTT
Source organism: Iris pallida (assembly GCA_029216955.1). NCBI lineage: Eukaryota > Viridiplantae > Streptophyta > Magnoliopsida > Asparagales > Iridaceae > Iris > Iris pallida. The sequence continues at coordinate 72,765,913 of JANAVB010003400.1, forward strand.
GTACTTGAATCATTTGCCTTTCGGCTTTTTCACCGCGCCTTGAGGTCCCATGCCCTTCTTTGCTGAGTTTGCCTATTTTTGAATGTTATTCTTCTTCTTACCGCCTTTTGGCTTTGAATTAGAAGCATTTTCAGAAACTAAAATATGACTACTCTGCCTAAAGAGAGATTCAGCATCCTGTAAATCTTCTGCAAGTTCTGCCAAACTATACAACCTTTTGTTCATGTTGTAATTGAGGCAGAAATTGTCAAAACTTTTAGGCATAGTCCCGAGAATGATATCGACTTGGAATTCTCCATCGATTTTAGCTCCAAGGATCTCCATCTCATTCAGATGACCCATCATCTTGAAAATATGATCCCTTACTGGTGTACCTTCAGCCATTTTGGTATTCATCAAACATTTCATAGCAAACTGCCTAGCTGCTCTACTCTGATGTTCGAAGAGTTCCTTGAGGTTATACATCATGTCATAAGCAGTAGCCATTGCCTGATGCTGATGTTGCAGTATATTTGACATATATGCCAGAATGTAACACCGCGCCATCTCATCTGCCTTTTTCCCTTTCTTATAAGCCTTTTTGACCTCTTCATCAGAGTTAGCATAAGACTTAGGTGGGCATTCCTCAACAAGTACATATTTGTACTCCTCAGCAGTCAGAACAATATCTAAATTACATTTCCAGTCAATATAATTAGGTCCAGTAAGTTTGTTTTCTTTAAGAATCACCATAAGTGGACTGAAAGAATCCATTTTTGATATCCTGGGAATCACATAAATAAAATTATATAGGCCAAACCGCGATAAAATTGCCCTCTGGCAATCCAGATTCTTCTTTGATTGAAATCTGCCAAAAGAGGCTGCTTCCCACAATCAGCCTTTGGATGGGCGAGAGTCAATTCAAGGACTGGAAGACGTTCATCATTAGTGCCACTAGCACGAAAGACAAGTTGAAAAAAGCTCGCCAACTGGGACTGCACATCTCGGAGGGAGAGGACAAGGGTAAACGCCCTAATGCCAACAACAACAACGACGGTAATTCTTCGAACAACCGAGACAACAAGGGCAAGCAGGCAATGGTGGCCGACACAGCCTAGAAGCCTGAACCAAAGTCGACAGAAAAGCAGTGGCCTCAGATGACCTACTCCTTCGAGGACGGCCATGTCAAGCCCATCTTGGATATGCTTAAACAAGGAGGTCGAATTCAGCTCCCTCCTTCAAGGCGTGAACCTCGTCCTGCAGAGATGGAGAGCCCCAAGTACTGCCACTACCATCGCTATGTCCACCATGCCATGTAAGACTGCTTCCAACTGAAGTGATACATCCAGCATCTTATCGATTCTACGGCCCTGGCCATTGATTTCGAAGAGGTGACCGTGGCAGCCAACATGGTGTCAGTACAATTCGGCAGCTTCCCTCCGACAAAGACTCAAGATAGAGTAGAACCCATCCCCAGAGCAAAGATGGAGGTCGCTAACCTTCTACCTCCTCGAGACCTGGCTGCTGGTCTAGTGCCCCTTACCACATCACGAGAGGATGTCATGTGGGTCCAACCGAACCTGGTACCTGAAGTGACTCAGTCCGTGCCACCCTCCACCAGCAAGAAGAAGAGTGGAAAAGTCAAATCATGCCGTATAATTTCGACATAGGTCGAGGAAGCTACGGCTGTTGTTTCCCGATCCGGTACACAAACTCAACCTCCACCGGTAACTCGGCTGAAGATCATCAGCCGACTACTGCTGATGCTCCAGGACCTTCTCAGCCTCCGACGACCGACAAGCCTAGGCCGAAGGAGACTCGCTTTGACAAACCACTCCGAAGAGAGACGCCTCATGGGCTGGAGAGGCCCTACAACTTTGACATCTTGGCATAATTAGCCAACACACCGGCCAAATTGTCGCTATATGAGCTCCTGAGACTCTCCAAAGGTGTTCGCGTCGCACTGAGCGAGGCACTCCAGAATGTCGACGCATATATGGCTCAGTCCAATCTCACTAGGGAGAGCTCGCCTGCAGATCTCCAGGACAATGCTTGCACAGGTGCAACACCCAATATTATCTTCACTCTGCAGGATATGCTTATCAAGACCAACCTGCACGATCGCCCTCTGTATTATACTGGATACGTTGATGACATCAAGGTGGATCGGATGCATATTGATCCCGGTTCTTCCATAAACATCATCCCGAAGAGCTTGTTGTACCATCTGCATATCCTAATGCATCGTCTGATGTCGACAAGCACTGCCATCAGCAGTTTCAATTCAGGCAGAAGCTATCCATTCGGGAAGATTCGCTTGAAGTGCCAAATCGGTGACCTTCAGTCAGAAGTGACCTGTTATGTTATAGATGCAGACACTTCTTACAATATTCTCCTAGGGCGTCCTTGGATACACAATTATATGATCATGTCTTCCATACTCCACCAGTGCTTCAAGTACGTCGACAAGCATGGCTTCGTAAGGACAGAATTTGCCGACATCGATCCCTTTAAAGGGGTCAAATCCTACTACTCAGATTCATGCTTGTACGAGAAGTCGAAAAGTCACCTTATCGAAGGAGATATTCAAGCTCAAACTGAGGCAGCAGCTGGATCGGAATAACCTCTGACGATCCACCTCCAAACCCGTAAACCTGGTAGAACTGCACCTCTTACAGCCACTCTATGTAAGGATGCAATCAGCCTCTCTGTAAAGGAGGAGCAAATGATAATTTGACTGCCAAGGTCTGGCCAAGTGTCAAGACCCACGACAGTGCCACTGACAATCAGACTGCCTAGAGCTAGCCAGCAACAAATAGAGGAGCTCAATCCCTCTGTCAAGCCAATGACGATTCATCTTCCCAGAATGAATCGGTAGCCGAGCGCTAAGCCAAAGATTTCTAGCCAGCCAACAACTTCCCGCCCAACACCGAGCACCAAACTGGGGGTCGCTAATACGCCAATGACTCTGCGTTCTGCTCCACCAGTGGATCCCCTGATGATTAAGCTGCCTAAGTCATCCTCCCAGTCTTCAATAACACAGGGGGTGGCCGAAGAAGAGTCAGAGCTGGCCAAGTATGTTGCAGCTCACACTGATGTTCCATCCGCAGATGATGTAATTCCACTGGAAAAGATACCTTACTTCATCAATAAAGGGCTATCTTTGAACTACCTCGAGCTTGATAAGCTTTGCACATTGACACAGTGGGTGGCCGAAGAAGATTCAGAGCTGGCCAAGTATGTGACACCCACCTACACACACAGGTGACAAATGTCTACACCGCAAACCAACTTACACCAGTAGAAGACGCTTACCGCATAGTCGAGGAAAGGGATCATCCAATCATCTTCGGCCGAAAGAATGATCCACAATCCTTCAGGATAGAAGAAGTTGATCTTGAACCCGATACCGAAAGACTGCCCCTTTATCTGTATAGTTCCCGATCCAAGTACCTCATGCAAAAACAGGGGTATGATCTGGAAACTACGCCAGGTTTAAACTACGACACAGGACGACGGCTACCCTTATAATTGTCGGTCCCTGCTGGAAAACCACGGGATTACTACAACAAGACCAAATGTGGGCTAGGTTATATCACACCTGCAACGACTCTTGAAAGCTCAGATGAGAAATGCGACTGGCATTCACACTCAACCGGATCACCAACTTCTGATTTGGATGTCAGCATTGGGGACGTATTCAGGCAAGTCTTGTCTATCAATATGGCATTCACCGACGCCTATGAAGAAGATGAAGACATTCCTGAACGTCTTGAGTTAGAGCCGTGGGCCCAACAGCTAGATGTACAATGGAAAAAGCGGTTCGAACAAAGAGAGCCCCTACTAAAGATGAGGTCATGCAAGTTGACCTCGGCTATGAGTCTTCCCCAAAACCAATCTTCGTTAGCAAAAGTTTGATAGACGAAGAGCGAGAATCGCTACTACAACTCGTCAGAGAATATATCAATGTGTTCGCCTGGAGCTATGAAGACATGCCAGGGCTAAACCCTGAGGTTGCACTCCACAAGCTTAACATTCGTCCGGACGCAAAATCGGTCAAACAACAGCAACGACGGTTCTGCCCGGACATCATGAACTCTATTGAAGCTGAGGTTAACAAATTGATAGCTAGCAATTTCATCCGAGAGGAGCAACATCCAGACATGGTCGCCAATATAGTACCAGTCCTCAAGAAGAGTGGAAAGATTCGAATTTGCTTTGACTTTCATAATCTAAACGAGGCGTGTCCTAAGGATGAGTTTTCCCTCCCTATTACAGATATAATGATTCACAACACCTGCGACTTCGAGCGCATGTAATTCATGGATGGCTTCTCACGATACAACCAAATCAAGATCTTTCCTGACGACAAAAAGCATACATCATTCCGAACCCCGATTGGCGTGTACTATTACACAGTCATGCCCTTCGGTTTAAAGAATACTGGCGCCACCAATCAAAGAGCTATGAGTGTCATCTTTAGAGATCACCTACGTAAGACCGTGGAGTGTTACGTCGATGACATAGCTGTCAAAAGCCGCTCTAAAGGAGACCATCTCCAGGATCTAAGGACGGTATTCGACCTGATGCGAGCGCACAACTTGAAGATGAATCCCATAAAATCCTTCTTGGGCGTATCTAGTAGAAAATTCCTGGGTTTTATCATCACTGCCCAGGGAATCCACATAGACCCTGAGAAGACGAAGGCAATCATGGAGATGGGTCCCCCGAGAAATCTCCGTAAACTCCGAGGCCTTCAAGGGAGGCTGGCCTACATAAGGAGGTTTATCTCTAACCTCTCCGGACGATCTCAACCATTCACCCACCTCATGAAGAAGGCGTTTCATTCATATGGGATGAAGAATGCCAGCACGTCTTCGATAGCATCAAAGAATATCTGAAGAACCCTCCAGTCCTGGTGGCCCCGATCGCTGGAAAACTATTCCTGCTCTATGTACGAGCAATAGAGCATTCTCTCGATGCTTTACTTACGTAAAACAGTGATGCAGGCCATGAGCAAGCTATATATTATCTCAGCCGAATGATGATAGGGCCTGAGCATCGATACACTGCCATAGAGAAGGAGTGCCTTGCTCTGGTGTTCGCCATTCAGAAGATGCGACACTACGTCACGGGGCAAACCATCTATGTCGTATCAAGAGTCAACCCCCTCAGGGTCCTCATGACTAAACTAGGTGCACTCAGCTCTCGCCTCGCTACCTGCACGATATTACTATCTTCCTACCACATGATCTTTATCCCGCAGAAGGCTGTTAAAGGTCAAGCTCTGGCAGACTTTTTAGCAGCTCATCCAGGTTCGGAGTCAACCAGAATAGATGAAGAGATTCCAGATGAGATCGCCAATTCAAATATGGCCTCTTATGATAATGATGAATATTCTTCGACGGTGCTTCCAGAACTGGGCCCAAGGGCAACATCGTCGCTGGAGTCGGAGTGGTGCTGATTTCTCCCTCCGTGCTAGTGATCAATCGGGCTTACTACCTCATGGAGCCCTATTCAAATAACGTGGCCGAGTACAACGCTTTGGTCATTGGCCTCCGACTTACAAAGAAGCTGGAGGTAGAGTATCTTGGAGCATACAGCGATTCGCAATTAATCGTCAGTCAGATCCGGGGTTCATACGAAGTTCGCCATGAAGATATGATCCCCTATCACCAAATAGAGATCAACATCATTTCGTCAAGGGTTCTTCATAGAACATGTTCCCAGACTCCAAAATATCAAAGCCGATGCCCTAGCAGGTCTGGCTGCTTCCCTAGCGGTCCCAGAATATACTCATCATTTGGTGGACGTAATAGGCCACGAATTGGTCTTTCCCAAGAATAACGTTCAATTTGTAGTGAGTCATTTCGCTCAGACGGTCGACGAAGCACCAGACTGGGCACATCTATTCATAGACTTCGTAGTCTATGGCATCTTGCTCGAAAATCCAAAGGAAGCCACTTCTATCAGAAGACGTTCCCTCAGATTCTTCTATGATACAGAGACAAAAATGCTGTATCGACGATCATACGATGGATTACTGCTTCAGTGTCTGTCAAATATAGAAGCCAAAAAAGCTATACGCGAAGCTCACGACGGCGTCTGCGGGGCCCATCAGCCTGGCCCAAAATTACAAGACCGCCTTCGTCGAATGGGCTATTACTGCCCACAATGGTCGCAGATGCGATAGACTATGCAAGAAAGTACAAAGCCTATCAAGTCCACGCAGATTTCATCCACCATCCATCCGAGTTTTTACATTCGACAATGGCATCCTGGCCATTCAAAGCATTGAGAATGGACATCATTGGTCCGATCACTCCGCCTTCGTCCCGAGGGTATCGCTTTATACTCGTAATCACAGATTACTTCTCCAAATGGACGGAGGCTATTCTGCTGGCAGAAGTAAAGACTTCAAACGTGATCAGCTTCCTCAAGCATCACGTCATCTATCGCTTTGGACTGCCCCGAAGGATCATCCACGACAACACTCTGTAGTTTGTAAGCTACGCCTTCTATCGGTTATACGATAAACATCAAATCTAGAATGTTGCTTCCATATCGTACAATCCAACAGCGAAAGGATTGGCAGAAGCATTCATTAAAACTATAATCAAGCTGCTCATGAAGTTCGTGTCTTCTAACAAACGTGATTGGAATGAAAAGCTTGGCGAATGCTTATGGACGTACCGAACTACAGTCCAGACGGCCACTGGGAACACACCATTCTCTCAGGTGTATGGGAGTGGAGCGGTTCTCCCACCGGAGACTCAAATCCCCTCGCTCCGTGTCACCCTCACTTACCGATTGACAATGGATGATAATCACTATTGCCGGTTACAAGAGTTGGAGGCTTTAGATGAGAAGCGTCTGTTAGCTCAACAATGAATCGAGCGGTACCAAGCACGTACCTCAGGAGCTTTTAACAAGAAGGTTAAAATCAGAACATTTTAAGTAGGCGATCTCGTTCTGGCAGTTCGGAGGCCGATGGCTATGACTCACAAAACCGCCGACAAATTCAAGCTAAAGTGGGAAGGCCCATTTGTCATCGAGACTGTATTCTCCAATGGTGCTTACCGCCTCGCAAAACAAAACGGAGACTTGCTCATGTTGCCCATTAACGGCAAGTTTCTGAAGAAATATTATGTCTGAAACGACATCCTCCAAATCTCCCAGATTGTTAGTTATGTACCCTCTGGTACAGCTGAACTTATATTCTGACTCCAAATCTCCCAGATTGTTGAGTTATATACCCTCTGGTACCGCTGAACTTACACTCTGACTCCAAATCATCCAGATTATTGAGTTATATACCCGCAAGTACCACTGAACTCACACTCTGGTCACTCCAGATGAATCTATATCGCATCTTTTGGGTAGCAAGTCACGTATGATCGTACCTTTGAACTTCCTTCCTAAAAGAGCATCTTCCTCATGATCTATTACCCGTATTTTTAGTGTATAAAAGGGTAACAGATCTACAAATTTCCCAAAACAGCCACGTCGATGTCACCTCTGAGTTGTTTTACTTCCATCAAAAACAAACCACCCCTCACGTAGAACTTCTACGTCCATATTACCTCTGAGTTGTTCTATGTACCCTTCAAGGTGTCCACTCCTGCCACATCATCATTACCTCTGAGTAGGAAGATTCCATCGAAGAAACCCTCATATTTACCACGTCCTCATTACCTCTGAGTAAGTATGTTGGTTTTCCCTTGACTTATTATCCGTACCCAAGACCAGAGTACGCGAAGGATAATAGGCCTACAAATGTCCTTTGTTGACCACAAATGTCCTCAGTTGACCACAAATGTCCACAGTTGACCACAAATGTCTACTGTTGACCACAAATACTGTACTAGATCCCCTATTGCATGCGCCTTTTTTCTCATTATCATACGCCTTCGGAGCCCAACCGTTCCATGGCGTTCTTTTGCCCAATACCAAGAACTTCTACGTCCGTCTCACCAAGGAATCGTTCTAGGTATCTCTATCAAACTTATTATCCGTACCTATAACCAAGGTACGCCAAGGGCAATAGGTCCACAAAAAGTCCCTCAGTGGGGCAAACATCACAAATGCCAAAGATATAGTACAAGCACAATAGATGATAGATGATGAAAACATAGTCATTTATTAAAAAGCAAAAGTATCACATATTCGAGGACTACGTCCCTATCAAAAGGAAAGAAAAAGACAAAAAAAGAAAGAAAAAAAAGGGCCGACTATGGTTCGGCTATACATAATTCTCTGAGGCGGTTCCTTATCACGACGGTTGATCGCTCAAATCGCAGCTTAGCCCAATGCTCAGCCTCCTGAGTCAGCTGCTCTGCATCCTCCAGATGCGCATGGGCCTGCCAGCCATCCTCGAGTCTCTTCAGAGCACACTCCAGGCTAGCGGAAGCTCGGGTGTCCTTTTTGGCCTCCTGAACGATTAGCTTTTTATTCGTACGGGAGGCCTAGAGTTCAGATTCCAAGAAAGCTAGCTTCCTCTAGAGCTCGAGGATTTGCTCCCTTGTATCAATTATTTCACGAGAAGCGGCCGCTTCCCGAGCCATGCAATCCTCGCTCCTGCGGCTCAGCTGATCATACTGGAGAGGCAGATCGTCGAGGTCCTTCATTATAACTGGCTTAGACGCATCTCGTGCAGCCCTTATCTTCTTAAGGACAGTGATGAGGAAGGCCCGCTCCTGATCTATCGCTGAAGACAGATCAACTTACCGTAATATTTAAAACTGGGCCACAAGCTGATCCGCCTCTAGCAATTTGGGTTCCAGCAGCTCAACCATCCCTGCCCCACCTGGGAGGGTTTTAAGGATTTCAATCTGGCCCTAGGCGCATTGACGGTCCAAGGCAAAAGAGGTCCCTCTCTCCACCGCAGCTTTAACTCCTCGTCTCAGGTGACGATAAAAACTATCAACTACATCCTTTGATGATTCATCCAGAACTTTTAAAGAAGACGGTGTCAAAGGAAAGGTAGTTGACAAGGTCGAAGATGGTGCACCGGAACTTGCTACCCCTGCCACGAGGAAAACAAATTTCGAGCGAAAGGATGCTTGAATAGCGGCCAATTCTTCTTTCGCAGCCCGAAGAATCCGGAGACTCGGCAGGGAAGAAAGGTTGACCCCTGGGGTTGGAGTAACATGAACCGAGGAGGATGCAGGGACCATCTCTTCCAGTTCCGGTAGTTTCGCCGCTCGCTCTTCCGAACTCGATTCAGCGGAAGGCCCCTCAATGAAAGCTGAAGGGGGAGGAGGTGTACTCTCTTCCACCAGGTCCCCTCTAGCAAACTCTACCCTGATAATGTTCTTTATTGGCAGTGAAGGAGCAGGACCTGTATGTCCAGAGCAACCATCAGTCAGCTCAATCCAAAGGATGTGATGATAGAGCGAATAAGTCTCCTCACTAGTCAAGACATGGCTTATCTTACCAGGGAAGAGTTGCGGAGGCTGAGGTTCGCTTACAGCCCTCGTAATATCTTTGCCAACGACACCCAAGCCGAATTCAGCTGGTTCCTCTGCCCTAGCCACCCCGGAAGGAGATACGACTGGATCAGCATCACCCTGCTAAAATTTAGCAGTCTCAGGGACGGGTTCAGCGGAGTCCACGTCGCCCTGGGTCGAGACTTCAGCAACGTGAGACCCCTCAGCCACCGCCGAGAGAACCCCGGCAAAAATAATCTCGACACAAATATCACTAATCAAAGTGGTTAGGGCCGAATTGACTTCAGAAACAACGGTCGATTCTCGAGAGTCTGACTCTTCTGACGCCTACAGAAAAAAGAAAAATAATTAGAACATAGTTCAAGAAAAGCTAAAGAAAGAGAGGGTTGTGATTCAATTCACCTCCGAAATGGTGCCTATATCCTCGTCTCTCTCCTCAATGAGCAGCCGGCGAGGCCTAACCGCAGCCCATTTCACGGAGTAGGTTCTGCCGCCTCCAGCAGACTCAGGCCTGCTTCGCTTTCGAGAAGGGCTCGGCTCAACAGGCGGCTGATCTACCACCACCTTATCTGTAGGAGGGAGAGTGTTATCGAAAGCGTGCTCGATATCTTCTTTGTCCGCGTTGCTGGACTCCGAGTCCGACATATAGACTATGTTCTCCCGCTTCTTCATCGCCTTAGACCCCTTGGGTTTCTCTTCCAAGCTGGTACCAACAATAAAGCTGGTACTCGTGTCAAAACCAACAGGAGGCTTGTTCGCCATGACGTGGTAGAGAGCCGCCAAGTACAAGATCTCTCCTGAATCTCCAGTATCGAGAACCGAGAAGCTAGTACGGGTGTGAACCGTATTATAATAATGCCAGGCCCTGATGCCATGGAGGACGCTGCCTTCAAAACCCAGGCAAGAGCTGGGACTGTCCAGGAAAAGCTGGCTATACCGAAACTATCGGGCGAACCTACTGGGCATGCAAGGCTCCAAATAGACATCGTTGCGGTTGTGGTATACCAGGTGCGAAGGGTGAATGTTGTGCAACCAAAGGAGCATTTTGTCGTCTAAGAAGTGGGGAGGCCCAGTACCATCCAGATGCACATTCCTTATTTCCTCAACAGTAAATTGAGGAATAGATATGAAAAAATTATATCTGTCCGTTCTTGACAGCGCCATCCTACAAGCACGCATAGTCTCGCAATCCTAAGGCATACGGCGATATTGAAAGATGAAGGCGTCATCTACAATTACGCCCTCTTCGAGGCCAGGCCTCATTAAAGACCGGCAATGTATCAACAACCACCCTATCAGATAGTGGTATGGCAATTCAACACATTCAAAGTCCTTCGTCGCCTCACGGGCGATGACCTTGGACGTAAAAGTGTGAAGGCCACGGTGTATACTGCACACCATGGCCGGGAGTAGAGCTAGCCTGACTCCGAAGACCAGCTTCCCAGCAGGGAGGATGAAATTACGGCTGATTCTCTCAATGGAACCAGCCCCTCCTGAGACCATGTAATTTTGCAGCCATACCATCAGGAATCTCGCCAAAAGAGCCTTCTCAGACATTGGCTGGGTAGCCTGGTAAAAATAGCTAAAGGAGTCAGATTTACTCCCAAATTGTCGCCTGTGGTCCTCGATCTCTTGGCCGTCGACACTTGGCTCTGTATTTCCTCGTGGGTTTGAGGACTGCGGGAAGAAACCCGGCTTGAGGCACCTAGCTTAAAAAGGTAGGTGAGCCAGGACTTAGTATGGGGAAGGTTCCCTTTCGAGCTATCGTTCTTCTTGATAAATATCTGGTGGCATATACTGTGATGACACATTAGTTTCTGGTAGACAGCTACGAAACCCGGGAACCGTTGCTCCAGATCCTTGAACTCTTCGTTCGTCGGAGTATACACTTCAAAAACTTCATCTCCCCAAGGCAGTTTGGAGACCACATGCATCTCGTGCAGAGCAAGCCCCATTTCCCCTACGGGTGTAAAAAAAGTCCCCGTACGATAGTTGTACATTTCCAGCAAAGCCATGAACAATTTCTTCTTTATGGGCAAGCCATAGCTGGTGCCCCTAACGGCATGGTAGAGTCCAACCTCGCGCAGGAGAGTCTCGTACCTTCGTGCAATCTACGTAGACAGGTTGGTCCACGAAGGGAGAGGGTGTATCCAATTCGGCAGCGATAACCGGCCAACATGATAGGACCCCTTCCGAGTAAGTTGGTTTATGAAAGTGTCAGCTTCAGAGAACGTGAAATTGGGACCCTGCACATTCAAAAAGCTGTCGGGGCCAACCCTATCACGTATCGGCTGACTGGTACCTTTTTCGTGTACACTGGCTGCATATTATTATTGTAGTGAATTTTGCCCACAATCATCCCGCTCCGGGTTAGAGTCATAGAATCCTCCATCGTCCTGTTCATAGGCAACATGTTGAACCATGACAGTGGGAAGTGACGCTCCATCAGAGGAATATGGATTGCCATTCCGTCAAAAGTGAAGTCCCAGCTCTCAGATACATCCAGAACTTGGGAGTTTTTCACAGTCAAGGCATCCCCGAAGAGGAACGCAAGCTTCAAGTGTTTGCCCCCCAGCAGCCCTGAGTTCATCATCCCTAAAATAAAGAAGAAGGACTGTTTTTAATGTCATCCAGCCTCTCCAAAGGTTCGTCTTTTGGAAACTGGTTCACCACATACTCGACTATGTGGTCATACCTATAGTCCACAGCAGATTTGGCACGAACCACCAGAGGCTCTCCCGTAGCATTAACTGGCAAATTTACTAAAAGAAGGACAAAGGAAACAAAGTCAGGAGATGACCAGAAAATATTTTAAAAGATTTTATGCGTCTCTGTTTGGACAGGCCCTAATGAGGCTCAGTTTTAATAGAGTTCATGCGGGCGTGTCCTTATGCGGCTCAGTTTTAACAGAGTTCATGCGGCCATGTTCGGACGGGTCCTTATGCGGCTCAGTTTCAACGGATTTCATGCGGCTCTGTTTTGATGGGTCCTTATGCGGCTCAGTTTCAACGGAGTCTATGCGGCTCAGTTTTGATGGGTCCTTATGCGGTTCGGTTTTAACAGAGTTCATGCGGCTCTACTTAGATGGGTTCTGTTCAAGAGACTTTATGCGGCCCAGTTCATCAGGAGTTCATGCGACCGAATTCAGATGAGCTTATGCGGCTTTGTTTAGCGGAGCCTCATGCAGTTCTGTTTAGTGGGGTCTCATGCGTCCAAATTTAAATGAGCTTATGCGGCTTTGTTTAGCGGAGTCTCATGCGGTTCTATTTAGTGGAGTCTCATACGGCCAAGTTCATATGAGATTATGCGGATCTGTTTAGTGGGGATTATGCGGCACAGTTCAGATAAGCTTATGCGGCTCTGATCCGTTGGAGCTTATGCGGCCCAGTACATCAGGAGCTCATGCAGTTCTATACAGTAAGACTTTATGCGGTTCAGTTTTAAAGGTACTTATGCGGACCAGTCATTCCTATGCAGCTCAAATATGGGGCATACCCCATGCGGCTCGGACATAAAAAGTTTATACGGCCCATACGACATATGCAGCTTCATCGTACGGAACTTGGACAGTTCAATAAAAACGAAGGATGCTTTAATTGCCAAGGAGAAAAGGCTTGTGCATAAAACATGCAACAGTGCCATTTTTGTTAGGGTTTTGAAGCATACGATCGTCCACATAATTCTTACCATCAATGGCGGGGTGGACATCAGGATGAACTGTGGGCGCCCCATCGATGAAGAAGCATCTCCTTCACCCTTCGCCGCAGAAGAAGCCTTGGAAGTCTTGGGGGCCATTGTTGATCGGTGATCGAGAGAGAAGACGACGGCAATAAGGGCAAAAAAGGTTGAAGAGAAAGGAAAGTAAAGAGTCTCTCTCTCCCAAAGAACCCATATTTATAGGCTGTTGGGGGGCGTGCAGATCAAGGGACGCTCTGCATGACGTGTCGCCTAGAAAACCAAGCCGACTCTTGGATTTCTAACCCTTGCATGTGAAAAGGTTAATCATAATCATTAAGGCAAAATCAAAATATTTAAAGCGGACTCTTGGGACCCTATCCCAAAAGACGGGTTCAAATTAAAACAAATCAAGAGCAATAATAAGACACCCACGTGGCACAGGACCATTATGCGGCCAGAACAGTTTATGCGGCCAGAGCGATCCATGCGGCCCGAGCGATCCATGCGGCCAGAACATCCTATGCGGCCAGAGAAGTCTATACGGCAGTAAGAGCTTATGCAGACATATCCATGCTTCTTATTCAAAGTGTTTCAATTTTACAAATTAAAAACTTTGAAGGGGGTCTTGTAGAAGCATGGAAAAATACAAATAAATTCTTATGCGGCCAGGAAATCAGCCCCATACAGCTCATAGCTGAAGGAGCCTTCATGCGGCTCAAAAGGCCCGAGAGCTTCATGCGGCTCAAAAAAGATGAAGGGGAAGCCACGTGGCCACATGCGGCTCAAAATACGCCTTTACAGTGGGCCATAAATGCTCTGAGCAGCTGGCTCATTAATTACCCTAACACAGCAACAGCTCTGACAATGACGGATTGACAGCTCCGACATAAAGGTAAAATGATGACTCTTGACGTGCTCCTAAAGGGACGAGGAAACTCTTTACAGCTGGCACAATCCATCCATTTCCAAAGCTCTTTATGCAGCTCAGTTGCAAGGGCCTCCATGTGGCTCAGATTAAAGGACTTCCATGCGGCTCAGATCAAAAGACTTCCATGCGGCTCAATTGTAAGGACGTCCATGCGGCTTAGTTGTAAGGACCTCCATATGGTTCAGATTAAGGGACTTCCATGCGGTTCAGATAAGGCCACCCTTATGCGGCTCTGACACGAGGCCGCACTCATACGGCTCAATTATGACAGTCCTCCATGCGGGTCACAGCAGTTGGGACACGTGGCAAGAGTTGATCAAATCCTAACAATTCAGACTTGTGGCAATCTACATAACAGGTAGTTGGGACACGTGGCAAGAGATTGACCAAGATTTATTCACTTAGATTTGCTGATATCAATAAATCATTACAAAGCAGATTTGTTGCAATCAATATTAACTTCTCAGATCGATTTCCAACAAACCATGCAGATTTGGTGCAATCAACATTAACTGCCCGAATTTATTACAATTAATATTAACGGCCCAGATTAATTTCCAACAAACAAGATAAAAGCGAATTATAATCAAATCCTTAACCGCCTACTTTTAAGGAGCAATTACTGCACACCCGACTTATCACGAAGCCCTATAAATAGTAAGGTGCCATTTCTTTACAAAATGGAGGAGAGAGAAGCAGCCGCACAGAGCCCGAGCAGAGAGACTAGCAACCCCTGCACACACAAAGAGCATTTCTTCTCCGAAGCTGAAGCTGCGTTCGATCGTCCTAGGAGTAAGGCAGAGTTGCCGTCACTCTCCCGAGCCTCTACCGTCACCCCCAGAAACAAAAATTAATAATTGTACTTTAGATTGCTTTTCCTAGGTTTTGTGCCTAGGCTCTCTTTTGGACGAGCGATTTTGTATTGTGAAGTAAAAGTCCAGTCCTTCCATAAAACTGTTATGTCTTTTATAATCAATGACAAACAAGCTCATGACCTTGTGCAGACCCAAGCCGGCCACATATTATAGGTTGTATTCACTCACGTAGATGGTATGATTCTCGACTCTTGTACATGATATGATTGATTTTTCTTGTCTTGTTCTAGCTCTAGTTTTACATCTTACCTTGACATGATACTCGCATGTACATTCCATAATTTCTTGTATATACTCTATATTTACAGTCTTATAGCTTTTGTCATATCTTGTGAACTGTTGTTAGTTGATTGTGCTCGTTCCATCCTGACTGGATATGTTGACAAAATATTACAGATGCTGATAAGGAGGATTACTGTACATACTATGGTCCGGATGACGTAGTAGGCCTAGACTTGGAGACCTTAGTTCAGCAGGGCTTAGCTCCGTCCGACGAGCCTCTAGCTTAGTTTAGCTAGAGTAGATATTTTGGACTGGATCTTGTCTCCAGCTTGCTACTTATATTTATGATATTATATTTGGGATTGTATAACCATACTACTTTGTGACTCTCTTTCTTTCTGTTGAGCTGGATTTTGCACTTGTGATTATGTCTATCGGTTTTTCGTACCATGATTCTTCCGTCTAGATTGTGATTGAGTTTATTAATATTTTATATTATATTTCTCCGTGCGGAGATGATAGGTTATTATATACTGTTTGTTAGTTAGCAGACCTACAGCGTTCTACGCTGTTTTTACGGTGTAGCCTGGGCGCTGTCACGCACTTGTGCCCCTACCTAGGGTACGGGTTATGACACGTTTTTAGTAGTGGCCCTTGCAGGTCCTAAGTCGCAATTAGTGCGATGTCGTAGTGGCGCTGGACTTAGAGTGCTATTACGAGCCTGCGGTACGTATCTAGGATAGGCTAAACGCTAAGTTATTCAATCACAAAATAGGAAAACTTTCACTTGCTGATCTTTTAACTTTCCTTTTTGATATTGATTCTTGCATTCTAACTGTCCTCCTTGATATAATATTTCATGTGCCATATTGATTTCCTTATTTAATATATCTTCAGGATGTTACAGACCAGATCCCAGCATCCTGAGGTCGCGGATATAGAGAGGCCTGCTATGACTCGCAGACCTGATCCAGACACTCCTGGCGCAGTCGGAGTATTGCCAATAGCTGATGGGGGTACTCCTCCACCTGTTTTGAGGACTGTTCCGGTGGTTGCTACGATAGTTCCTGCCACAGCACCAGTGGGTGATGTGGACACTCTTCCTCCTCCTGCACAGCGGATTCCTCCGTCAGTTGCAGATGTACTTCCACCTCCACCTCCTTTGTCTACAGACATGGGACAAATGCTTGCTTTTTTCCAGCAGATGCGGGAGACTCAGAGAGCCCAGGCTGAGGCTCAGTAGAGGCAGACAAACGCGATACGTCAGGGCATGTAAGATGCCCATCAGTTGGCCCTTGCAGCCGTGGAGCAGAGGGCTCCACATCATGGGGCACGTCTGAGGTACGGAGATATTCAGGACTTCAAGAAGCTTGGGCCCCGTGACTCTAGCGGGACCGAGGGTGTGGTCTATGCTGATGATTGGCTCGAGAATTTCGAGCGGCAGATAAGGGCCTCCCGCCTCGCAGACGACCTGAAGGTCGAGGCGGTAGGTTTGCAGCTGCTAGACATTGTACGTACCTGGTTCAGGAACGAGCGAGCCCATGCTGGGGAGGGCCATACTTGGCCCGAGTTCAAGCTTCTCTTCAAGGAGAAGTGCTTCTCCCCTATAGACAAGATTGACCTGGTAAAGCAGTTCCAAGATCTGTAGCAGGGCAGTTTATATGTAGAGGAGTATGACGCAGAGTTCGGCCGTCTGAGACGGTATGAGGAGTACATGGTTCATGACCCGGAGATCAGGGTGAGCCCTTTCAGAGAGGGGTTGATATGGGATATCAAGATCCTCATTCCCTCCTTTTATGAGACTTATACCTAGATCTATGCGGAGGCCCGTAAGGTATAGCGGGAGTGGGGCTTGAAGCCCAAGAAGGATCGTGATCTTTTCTCAGGGGCTACTAACAGCGCGAGGGCTGCTAAACGTCCTAAGCTCCAACATCATTCTTTCTAGCATCACTATACGCAGGTTCAGGCCAGAGCACCAGTTTAGCAGGTACAGCACACTCAACAGAGGCAGGCACAGCATGGGGCTCCTTGCAACTTCTGCAAGAAGTCTTGTCACATCTGGGAGGTCTGTTGGAAGAGGCTGGGCGCGTGCCTATATTACGATGAGGCCGGATATCAGTTGAAAGATTATCCTACGAGCCATCTTAGGGTGGCCCGTGGAGCGGTAGCATCTCAAGAGGCACCAGCGAGAGTACCTGTAGTGCAGCTGAGGGGTCCACTTTCGACCAAGCAGCAGTGGTTTGCACAGCACCACCAGTCGTGGGGTGTTCAGGGCAGGGCTTTTGCTCTTGCAGCCGAGGAGATCGATCCAGTTGCAGATGTTGTGGCAGGTTTGGTTCTTCTTAATTCTTTTCCTGCTTTAGCATTGTTTGATTCAGGTGCTACACACAGTTTTGTGTCAGTTTCTTTTACACTTAGACACAATATTATTACTGAGTATCTGGTAGGACTTGTAAGATTATGACCAGAGGAGGCATTATCTTGGTCAATAATATTTATAAGGGGCAGAGTGTCACTATGGAAGACCAGGATTTAAGCACGTGCTTGCTCGTAATGCCACTTCCGAGCTACGATATGGTACTCGGTATGGACTTGTTGAGCAGGCACCATGCTAGTGTAGATTATAGAGCAGGAAGAGTGTTGTTTAGTCTGCCATGAGAGCTAGAGTTTCAGTTTGTCAAAGGAGCAGCGGAGCCGGGAGATTAATTCTGTGGAGCCTTGTTGGCGGGGCAAGAGTTGCCGCATCCATTTATTGCAGAGTTCTTGGATGTTTTTCCCGAGGAATTGCCGGGGATGCCATCGGACAGAGATGTTGAGTTCATGATAGACTTGATGCCGGGCGCTGAGCCTATTTCTCAGCATGTCTATCGAGTCAACAACAACGAGTTGGCGGAGCTGAAGAAGCAAGTCGATGAGCTGCAGGATAAGGGCTTTATCAGATCAAGTTCTTTGCCTTGGGGCACGCCAGTCCTGTTTGTCCCAAAGAAGGATGGTACGATACGTATGTGTATCGACTACCGAGCGCTCAACAATCTCACTATCAAGAACAAGTATTCTTTGCCCAGGATTGATGACTTGTTTGATCAATTGAGCGACACGAGGGTGTTCTCGAAGATAGACTTGCGATCTGGGTTCCATCAGCTGAAGGTAAAGCAGGATGACATTCCGAAGACTGCTTTTCGTACCCGTTATGGCCAATATGAGTTTACTGTTATGCCGTTTGGGTTGACTAATGCCCCGACGGTATTCATGAACTTGATGAATAAGGTATTCCATCCATAGTTTGTGGTGGTCTTTATTGATGACATTCTCAACTATTCGAAGACGCCTGAGGAGGACGAGCAGCATCTACGGGTTGTGCTGGTGACCCGGAGGAGAAAGCAGCTGTATGGAAAGATGTCAAAGTGCGAGTTCTTCTTAGAACAAGTGGAGTTCCTGGGCTATGTTGTATCCGGTGATGGGATTTCAGTAGATCAGAAGAAGATTGCGGCAGTGGAGTCTTGGTCGACATCCACTTCAGTTGTCGAGATTCAGAGCTTCTGGGTTTGGCAGGCTACTATAGGAAGTTCGTACAGGACTTCTCTCGAATAGCAGAGCCGATGACTAGACTCACCAGGAAGGACGTGGAGTTTGTCTGGACTGATGAGTGTTATGTTGCTTTCGAGGAGCTGAAGAAGAGGTTGACGTCGGCTCCTATTTTGACATTGCCATCTGGGTCCGAAGGATTCACAATCTACAGTGATGTTTCGGGGAAGGGTCTTGGTTGCGTTCTTCAGCAGCATGGGAAGGTAATTGCTTATGCATCTAGGCAGTTACGGCCACATGAGAAGAACTACTCGACTCATGATTTAGAGTTGGCAGCAGTCATATTTGCCTTAAAGCTGTAGAAACACCATTTGTACGAAGAGCGTGTGGAGATTTTTACTGACCACAAGAGCTTGAAGTACGTATTTTTCCAGAAGGAGCTGAACATGAGAAAAAGGTGATGGTTAGAGCTGATGAAGGATTTTGATATATCCATACAGTACCATCCGGGGAAGGCCAACGTGGTTGCAGATGATTTGAGCAGGTATCTAGTGGCCATGTGTTTGATGATGGATCTTTACCTTCTGGCAGATCTGGAGAGCTTGGGCATAGAGGTGATAGTTTCTGGGTTTGAGGAGCAGATATGGGGTCTTTAGGTACAGTCAGAGCTGATGGACAGAGTCAGAACATCTCTGTTTGGGGATGAGGCTCTGAGATATAGAAGCATGGAAATAAACAGAAAATCCTATGCGGCTCAAGACTAGGAGAGGTTCATGCGGCTCAAAAGTTTATTAGAGTTGCATGCGGCTCAAAAGTTTCCAGCGAGCCACGTGGCCTTATGCGGTTCAAAAAGTCCTTCACAAATCGGCCATAATTAATTTATGCGGCTGGCTAATTTAATGCCCTAATGCGAAGCGACAACTCTGACACGAAGGTTTGACAGCTCTGACATAAAGCTGCAATGATGACTCTGACATAATGGCATGGTCCTAGGGAAACAAAGAAAATCTCTATAGCTGGCACGATCCACCGAATTCTAAAGCACTTCATTCCATGCGGCTCTGACACGTGGCCATCCTTATGCGATTTAGTTGGAGGCCATCCCCATGCGGCTGTTATTCCTATACGGCTCGGATCATGGGGGTCGCACCCATACGGCTGTCACCCCTATGCGGCTCAGATCATAGGGCCACCCTCATGCGGCTCAGATTAAAGGATTGCCATGCGGTTCAGATAAGGCCCCTCTTATGCGGTTCTGACACGAGGCCACACTCATGCAGCTCAACCATGCCAGTTCTCCATGCTACTCGCAGCAGTTGGGACACGTGGCGGGAGCTGATCGAATCTCAATAATTTATATTTGTTACAGTCAATGAGGACCACGTGGCGGGAGCTGATCGAATCTCAATAATTTATATTTATGAAGGACACGTGGCAGGAGTTGATCAAATCTCAATAACTCAGATTTGTTGCAATCAACATAACCATCCAGATTTGGTCAAATCCCAAATAAATCAAATTTATTCCAGTCATCATAATTACCCAGATCAATCCCCAACTAATGATACAAATTTATTGCAATCAATATAAAAGCAAGATCAAGGCAAATCTTAACAAATCCTTGGCTGCCTTCTGTTTAAAATGCAATCATTGCAAACCCTAATTATCACACCCCACTCCTATAAATAGCAAGGTCCCATTCCCTTGCAAACCCGGGACAAAAAATGGAGACAGAGCACAGAGAGCACAGAGATATACGCACAGAGCAAGACACAGAGAGGTCCACATTCGAGCAAGAGCAATTCTTCCCCGGAGCCGAAG
Source organism: Iris pallida (assembly GCA_029216955.1). Classification (NCBI taxonomy): domain Eukaryota; kingdom Viridiplantae; phylum Streptophyta; class Magnoliopsida; order Asparagales; family Iridaceae; genus Iris; species Iris pallida. Next base: position 72,786,390 of record JANAVB010003400.1, read on the forward strand.
CTGCGTCCGATCGTCTAAGGAGTAAGGCAGAGCTGTCGTCGCTTTCCCGAGCCTCTACCGTCACCCCTCAAAAAAACTAAACAATTGTACTTAGATTGTTGTACCTAGGTTTTCGTCCCTAGGCTTTCTTTGTACGAACGATTTTATGTTGTGAAGTAAAAGTCCAGTCCTCTCATAAAACTATTCTGTTCTTTTATAATCATGCAAACACGATGGCAACTCTGCAGGGGACTAACTTCTCTACAACTGAGGAGTTGGTGATACAATCGGACGTAGTCAAACTTGGCTCCACTCAACAGATATTGGTCGCCCGGTTCGACCAACAGGCGTTTGAAGAAATGCTCTCCGACGAGAGCGCTGGCCCGGTCCAGCGGCGAGCCCGCACAAAGAAGGCCCGTAGGGAGTGGAGGCCCAAATCATTCGCTCCTTCCCAAGTTCTCAAAGATTTACTCCCTGTTGTCCAAGACAGCGGAGAAGTCTCACATGCGGCCCCACTTCAGGCCATAGAGGACTTTGTTGTCCCCAAGTCCGGCAGAGAAAAACACTACAATGCTGGACTTGCAGGGGCAAAGAGGAACTCTGTGCGGTCCAAGAAGAAGTCACATAAGGGCGCCAGCCACATGAAAACTCATGCGGCCACAGAAACCAGCCGCATGTAGGAGGCTCATGCGGCCAGAACGTCCAGCCGCATAAAGGAGGCTCATGCGGCCACGACTGCCAGCTACATGCAGACTGCTTATGTGGCCACCGCTCCTAACCGCATACATAAGGGTCATGCAGCCACACATACCAGCCGCATGCAGACTGCCTGCATGGCCACCAAACCCAGCCGTATACCATCTGCTCCATGCAGCTCACCGGTCAGTCTTTGACCGCCTCTCATGCAGTCCTGACTTTAGACGCCCTCATGAGGTTGTGCCAAACTCTGTAACTCACCACTTGGACTCTTCCTACTATGCATTCTCGGGTGCTAGAAGGAAGAAGTCTCGGGCAGCGCGGGCTCGTCGAGTTCAGATGGCTGTCCCAACTTTTGACTATCAGAACGTCCCGCTGACTATTACGCAGGCCCTGATGGAAAGTTGTATAAAACTATCCGTGTCCAGCCCCCGGTAGCCAACGAATGGGATAGTCATCAAGAATCTCCTAAAAATGATCAGGGGCAAGTACTCGTACTACCCCCACATCAGGGAGCAGACAGGATGCCAATACACTCATGTGCTCAGAACTCCCGGGCCCACAAAATGGGTGACTTACGCAACATAATTCTGTAGGACCGTAAAAAGTGCTTCAAAGAAAGAGTCATCCCATTCATAAGTGATCGGTTTTTACACCAAGCAGAGCGGGTAATCTCTTTTACGTCCAAGACTAGGCTAATCAATTTACGTCTAAGCAGGCTGATCATTTTACGCTTGGGTCTACACCTGTTATTTTACGCCAAGGACAGAGCAGCCTCTTTTACGCTGGACAAAACTGTCAAATCTCGCATTTAATGCAAACTCTGACATGAAGATATTAATGATGGCATTTACCACATAATTTAATAGGATTTGTCTTATACAAAGACCATTGTTGTCGTTTATGGGGATCGAGCTACTTTACGCTCACTGTATGGTTTCTTTTACGCACGAAGTTTTACATGAGTTCTTACGCTCATAAAACAATGTGTGTGTAAAGTCTATTTGAGCCATTTTACGCTCAAGGTTATTCAATAACCACTTTACGCGGAAAACCTATGACAGAGCTATTTTACGCTCATCTCACTGTTTTACGCCCAGAGGATGTTAGAGCTATTTTTACGCCCTATTCTTTCTGGCCTGTTTGGAACGTGGTTTGCCTACATGGCCTTCATGCCACATATTTCGAAGAACGTGTGTACATGTATCCTATTTTTATTGAAATGATGGGACGCGTGTCAACGTATGCAAAGGATGACTCTGATCATGGGTGACAGTTGTTAGCGTAAAGACAGACTTTGATGATCTTTTACGCAGAGAAACCCCAGTCTATAAATAGACTCATTTTTCTCAAGGGAATGGACAGAGAGAGAACAGAAGAGAATACAGAGATCAGGACTTCGAGATTTTGATTCTCCGGAGCATTCTTCTTCAACTTTTCTTTCAGAACAGAGTGAAGCAAAGCAGGAAAGCATTCGGCCTCGCCATCAGTGCCCAAGTGCGTCGATACCTTTCTGGTGACTTAGTTCTTCCAAGTTGTTCTACTTCAAGCAGTGATCTTCATCATCATCATATGGTCCAAGAAATAAAGTGATCATTTACGAATCAGACTTCCATAGCAATACTTTCCCAGAATCAAATTTGTACTTCTTGTACTTTTTCTCGTTTTATTTTCAAAATCCAACCTTTTGTTTGGCAATTTTGTTAAGTAAAACAAAATGGCGACTCTGCTGGGGACATGTAGGAGCGTAAAAAGTGCTTCAAAGAAAGAGTCATCCCATTCATAAGTGATCGGTTTTTACACCAAGCAGAGCGGGTAATCTCTTTTACGTCCAAGACAAGGCTAATCAATTTACGCCTAAGCAGGCTGATCATTTTACGCTTGGGTCTACACCTGTGATTTTATGCCAAGGACAGAGCAGCCTCTTTTACGCTGGACAAAACTGTCAAATCTCACATTTAATGCAAACTCTGACATGAAGATATTAATGATGGCATTTACCACAGAATTCAATGGGATTTGTTTTATACAAAGACCATTGTTGTCGTTTATGGGGATCGAGCTACTTTACGCTCACTGTATGGTTTCTTTTACGCACGAATTTTTACATGAGTTCTTACGCTCATAAAATAATGTGTGTGTAAAGTCTATTTGAGCCATTTTATGCTCAAGGTTATTCAATAACCACTTAACGCGGGAAACCTATGATAGAGCTATTTTACGCTCATCTCACTGTTTTACGCCCAGAGGATGTTAGAGCTATTTTTACGCCCTATTCTTTCTGGCCAGTTTGGAACGTGGTTTGCCTACATGGCCTTCATGCCACATATTTCAAAGAACGTGTGTACATGTATCCTATTCTTACTAAAATGATGGGACGCGTGTCAACGTATGCAAAGGTGACTCTGATCATGGGTGACAGTTGTTAGCGTAAAGACAGACTTTGATGATCTTTTACGCAGAGAAACCCCAGTCTATAAATAGACTCATTTTTCTCAAGGGAACGGACAGAGAGAGAACATGAGAGAATACAGAGATCAGGACTTTGAGATTTTGATTCTCCGGAGCATTCTTCTTCAACTTTTCTTTCAGAACAGAGTGAAGCAAAGCAGAAAAGCATTCAGCCTCGCCATCAGTGCCCAAGTGCATCGATACCTTTCTGGTGACTTAGTTCTTCCAAGTTGTTCTACTTCAAGCAGTGATCTTCATCATCATCATATGGTCCAAGGAACAAAGTGATCATTTACGAATCAGACTTCCATAGCAATACTTTCCCAGAATCAAATTTGTACTTCTTGTACTTTTTCTCGTTTTATTTTCAAAATCCAACCGTTTGTTTGGCAATTTTGTTAAGTGAAACAACAGCGGCTAATCACGAGGAATGACCCGCGAACCAACGTGTAGATAGGTGCATGAATATAATCACAGTTTATTGTAAACCTAACATTAAATGCTGAGATGGAAAGTATGCTTTATATATATATATGCAAATTGTGCTAATATTTGTCTTGTGTAGGGATGGACCGACGACCGTGGATAATAATCACTATATAAGTGATGATCTCTTGTTTATGTTTCTTATTATTGATTGCTTAGAAGGAACTTAGACAAGTAGAAAGATCACTAATAAAGAACTGTTAGCTTCATATGTTAATTTAGTACATATTTATTTGAGTTAGGCCATAGCACTCACCAGTACATGTTGCGTACTAACCCACGTGATGGGCATCATTTCAGATAGCAAGGAGATAGGGGAATTTTTAGAGGCACTGGAAGCTTGTCCAATCTAGTGGAACATTGTTTGATTGCCTCAAAATTTTCGACCTTTTGTTCAGCAAGTTTTCCTTTGAAGGTGTCTTTTCTTTATAAAACAAAAGGATGATGTATGAACATTGTGGCTATTTCCAAAAAGAGTTTCAAAGAGAAATATGTAAGCCAAGCTATGGCATTTTGAGTCGCAAAGCAGTGTACTTGTATTTCTATTAAGTTACCAATAAAAATAAGTATTGCTATTTCAAATCTCCAAGTCAAATATTTTGTTTTCTGTATTTAAATATTCTGCTTGCATTGTGTTTTGTTTGTCTAGTTGTATTATGCAAGTATTGGCCTTGTGCAAGCGTAACTTAGACTTGTATGACATCACGTCCAAGTGAGGACAAACGGTCCCACAGAGATCAAAGCGAGGATGAAAGATCATGCGGGATTGTGGCATGTTAAAGTGGTATCATAGCATGGTTTTCCGTCCCTGGCCTATTTCAAATATCGTTTTCAAAAAGTATATAAGTATTTTTATGGTTTTTGATGGTCCCGATTTTGGGTTATGAAAAACAAATATCCCATACAATAAGTTCGTAATATCTTATAAGACTGACAAAAGTTACTCTCTTTTATAGAGGAATGGCAAAGAGGGGTAGCCAGGATCCGCCTCGAGCATCGAGATCGACCGACCCGGTAGAGCAAATTTTGGCTCTAATGGAAACTCAGTTAAACCAAGTTGAGGAACGTAGCATGGCCCAACAGAGGCAACTGGATGCCTTGATCCAAATAGTATATTCACTGGCAGGGAACCGTGATACTACCGCAGTGACCAATCTAACTGGAACTTCCGAGGTTGGGCTCGTAGATACGAAAGAACCACAACAAATCTGGAAGAAACCATTTGAGCCATCGGGTTTCCTGATTATGAATCCTCTATAGTTCGAAGGCAGGACATCACCTAATAAGGTGATGGATTGGATTTAAAAGATTGAGCACATGTTTTCCTTCCTTGGAGTTCCTACCAGTAAGAAGGTGGCCTATGCCGCCCTACAGCTACGATTGCATGCAGATGACTAGTGGGAAGCTAAGAAGCCAGAACTATGCGCTAGGGCCAGAGATGGAAAGATTACATGGGCTATGTTTAAGAATGCCTTTCTGGAACAGTATTTTCCTCATGCAATCAGTCAGAAGAATGAAGACGAATTCATGGCATTGAAACAGGGGAACATGTCCGTCGAAGACTACGAGTCTGAGTTTTCCAAAATGGCAAAGTTTGTTGGCACCATGATTCCTAATAAGAAGAGTCACATGAATCAGTTCATAAAGGGTTTGAATGATGACATTCAAAAAGATGTTCTGAATGAAGAGTGTAAGTCATATACCAAGGCCTTTAACGCGATGGTACAAATAGAATAGTTTAGCCTGAGAAGTGTATTAGTGAAAATCCAGGCTGATCACAATCAATCTACAAAAAGATACCATAACGGAAAGAGAAAGACAGAAGAGAGCCTCGCAACAAATTGAGTGCATTTTTTATGGACGACAGGGCCAAACCAGAGGAAATTTTCGTACCCTTAACAAAGAATGCTTCAACTGTGGTCAAAAGGGCCATGGTTTTAGATATTGCCCAAAAAAAAGACATGTGGAACAAAATCGTGTTAATGTTGTAGAGAGTGGCACGATGCAGGATCGACCACCAATACAAGATAATGCACATAATGAGCAGATGCGGAGACCTAGTGTTAATCTAATGACATTCCAGCAAGACCGGAACCTTGATGAAGGTGAGTGTTATCCTTTAAGTTTTTAGGACAAGTTTTTTTCTCATTGGCTTATTATGTAGTATCCCGCTCCTCGCGGTCCATTATGTAATACCCACAACTTGTTGGCTCAGCCATGACTAAGTATTTAGGGAAACCTTTGCCGATATCGATTGACCACGGACAAAATATAATGAACCTTTCCACCAGATGGATCGACTTTAATTGAAACATGTCCAAGAGTTGTCATGTCCCAGTCCCAAATTCTATAAGGACTAGAACAAGTGGCATGCCAGCAGACAAATTCCATAGGTATACCTAATTTAATGGACCAATGGAAGGTATCTTAAGCTGTAAAATAATCATATGGCATGCACAATCTATACTCATCCACAGAATAAGAATCACAGAATAAGAAGCATATCGTGCTGAAATAAAAGAATATAAAACTGTCAAAGAGAAGTATAAAATCACATAAAAATCCATGGGTACAAGTCTCAGTTAAATAAATGATCACTACAATGTCTCAGATTAAAGTATAAAAATATCCACTACAAGTCTTCAGCTCTGACATAAAATAAAGAAAAATAAAGATAGATGTCCACGAAGAACTACTCTGGATCAACCTCATCGTCCACATCTGGTGCAACAGAAGAATAGACTCCCGGCCCGTACCCCTCAGGAAAGACCTCGTCAGCTAAATTTAGAGAATAACCAGGTCCTCAGGGGACACAGCAAGGCACATAATATACAAGCTAAAGTGCAGTAAGTAGACAAAGTATCAGGGTATTTAAACCAAACTGACGTAACGCTTTGAGGCTAATGTTCGCAAGTGCAGACATCTCCAAAGTAAATAACATCTGGGTCAGGTGCACATATAGCTGTAGCTCCGTAACGGAATCACAACGGTAACTAAGAGAGAAACATTGTGAGCCCCATCTAAATTTTTTCTTTTTTTATGATTATTTAATTATCTATGTTAATTATCATTAATGAATAGTCTAGGTTTATGGTTCTCATTAAACAGATAAAACTAAGTGTAAATATAACCAAGTATTCAATAGGATGCTGTTCCCTGCAAAACCTACATTGCCAGGGACCCTTGTGTAAAGTTTGAATTCAAATCCTAAGGGTACTCGAAGGGGGGGAGGCCTGTACTCTTTTGATTCAAATACTAAAGGGTTTAAAACAGCAGAGGATAGGTTCAAATATGATTTAAACTATTTGAATTTCCCTAGGATTATATCTCGACCAAATCCAGGCCTGTGCACAGATATATATATAGGCCAATCACCCTATGTTCTCGTTTGCAAACCCTAAGTAATCTCTCGAGCACCTCTCAGGAATCAACATCAGAAGGAGCCTGTGCACCTATCCCATCCCTGAAGTTGCATCACAGGTATTACTCCTCCTTTCCTTTGCCCATTTGATCATCATGTCATTCGAGGAAATGTCTAGGAGGTTGTTTCGAACCAAGAGAGTACACTTGGTAACAGGGAATGGTAGAGTAGGCTAAATCCTAGGAATTTTCTTCCTATATCTTACATGAGATAGGAGAGAGCTATGTCATTGCACAGAAGACCACAGATGGAGTAAAACCTGATATTCAATGAGGCTATGCAATATTGCCCATTGGCCTATGACTGTACATTGCCATACCCAGCTATAAGTGGTCCTTGGGGCAGGCCTGTACCTGCTTGGGAGTAGCCAGGTGTTCATGTGACCCTTAGAGCACTGTTACATCATAGAGACCTGAGAGAGAGAGAGAGGGACTGATACAACACCAAGTACACACCTGGGAGCAAATCCTAGGGACTAACACCAAGCAAACCGGGTAACAGGACAACCCCAAGTGTAGGGTGGTCCAAATAGCCTGTTGAGCAAAGGCAAGTGACCATCTAGATTTTTGTATATCAAGCAACCAACCATTTAACACCCTTTACATCCTGTGATACTCTTAGAGTATCAATAGGGTAATAGAAACTAATTACTGACCCTACCCGATTAATGCTAAGGATCGAGTATTATGGGATATCTGATACAAGGACTAGTATCAGGATTGGAAATTAGTAAACCTGGGTCCTTGACACACACACTACTTTATTTTTGGAAGATGAAATATGAGGTATCAGATAGACATCAGATAGGTCATACTGTTAAAACAGAGTTTCAGGCTGCAACCTAATTCAACTAGGTTGGCGTACCCTATAAGAAAATTGGGAAACCATTGTGACTGTCCCTAAATCCTATTGGCAGATGTGATGCATGAAACCATGGTTAGAGTATAGGCCTAGAAGCCAGGGATATGATGGTTGCATATCATGTCATCTGACACAAACCACAGATGCTACTTGATACTAGAAAATAGGTACCAAAGGTTCTGGCCAGTGATACCCAATCCTATCGAGCTAATCAGTACACCATGACCTGCACGCCAGTATCAGTCCAGGAAACAGGACTGTTTCCCCAACACAAATACTAACAGCTGAACTTCATGAAAACTAGGACTAACAAGTACAGGATAACCTTGGGGATGCCAAGTCTTAGTCACATTAGGACTTCCTGGTACACAGGACTAACCGAGGTATGGGCTTATGAAGAGTCATCCACAACACTTTGGGACCTTAACTTAAGGTATTGACTTGAGTGTAGATATTTTAGTGAGGACACATGAATGGCAGGATCCTTTGTACCTTGGTGCCAAGACAGATATCACCTTTTCCAGATGCACACATCCTGTACTAAATACAGGGGAAGTATGCAACCTATAGGGATTCATGGGGACTAGCATAAGCTAGCAAATCCTGTGGTACACCCAGGAATCCAGTACTTACACCACATAGTTAATTCATGGGATACTAGATAATGTCTTGAGTTTTAGAAAAAACCATTGGTGAAGTATTGTCTAGTCAACCCAAAACCTGGAAACAGGTTGACAGCCTGTGGTACAACCAGGATACTAAGGATAGAGTACCAGGAAAGGAAGGCATGGAATTAAGGTCATAATAGTAGGATCCTAACTTTGAGATGTGCCTTCCCACAATTCAAATAGGTTGGGTTAGTTCCAGGAGAGTGAACCAAGTTATGGAAAATCCAGTGATACCAATGTTGGGTATCCAGTCTTGCATAGGACATGAATCCCATAGCTGATTGGTAGGGTTATCAGTGAGACCTGACATGATATGTGGGGGTGTCCAGCCTAGGGTAGCTAAGAAGTAGGAATTCATAACTGCCTACCAGTTAATAAGATTTAAGAATATAATTACTAGTAAACAAGGAAGACTATCCTAGGATGAGTTCACAGTAGAAAAGTTGTGTAGGTTTGACCCCAAGTTTCATAGTGAGCCAGTTATATAATAAAAAAAGGGTTGGGTTTTAGACAGTAGAAATCCTATGCTAAATAGATTCACTGCATTCTGATGTGTTGATACCATTGCTTTACAAATAGGTTCCTTGGACCTCGATTTGGACTCTGACCAGTGCCAGCAGCTCGGGACGCCAGGCGAGTACAGTTTATTATCTATTTTCAATATTGAATTTCACTATATCTCATTGATTGGTCATTAATTTTGTGAATTTTATCTTATTATAAAACAATGAGTCGGGAACTTGAAATACCAAAGATATTGATCTGACCATAGCCCGTGTCTATTTTCTGCAAGTAGTGTATCCGTGTTTATTTTTTGCAAGTAGTGTAGCCCGTGTTTATTTTCTGCAAGTAGTGTAGCCCGTGTTTATTTTCTGCAAGTAGTGTAGCCCGTGTTTATTTTCTACAAGTAGTGTAGCCCGTGTTTATTTTTTATACAAGTAGACCTCGTAGACCGTGCGACATAGTACCCCAGACCGATCACATATCAAGGTATTTCTAACAGTTGGGAAGGTATTTGTCTATTTTATTTTACTGTCTTTTCTTATAGCTTTACTATTTATTTTTAAAACTCATGATTGATGTCTAACCTTTGTTTATAGTCACTTTCATATATTGGAACTGCATTCGATGAATTGTACTCGTTCCATCCTGACTAGGTAACCAAACAAATTTTAGGTGATTGTGAGGAGGTCGAGTGCCCTGACCAGTATGGCCCTTACATGGGGGATTTAGTCGAAACAGATTTTGCTTATCAGGAGGAGTAAGCAGCGTCTGATCCTGCTGCGTTTGCTTAGTTTCATTCTTAGTTAGAGCTGAGACTTGTATTGGATTTTTAGTTGATATGAGACTTGTAGTGGAGATATCATTTTATTTTATTATCATACATTCCCTTGAGATGGATATTTATTTTATGATCTAGTTATGGAGCTGTGGTTGACCTATGTGAGAATTATATTATTGCGTGGTTGTTCATCATATTGTTACGGCGTTCCACCGTCGACTCTGCGGCGTAGGCTGGGCGTGTACACGGTTCATGCCCAAATATTGGGTGCGGATCGTGACACATTTTTATGGTGGCCAATGCAGGTCGACGTTTCGTAAGACCAGCGAAACCGTGGTAGTACTTAAGTTAGTTATACTACTGCGGGCCTGTGATTAGGACTAGAAATAAGGACCTAAGGACTAACTTCGTAGAGTGAAATTGCGTCATTGACTTCTATACTCGCCTTCAATTACACTTATGCATCATGTTTGAATCATTCCATTCGTCTAATAATTTCCTTTATTTTCAGCTAATGGATTAACAGGACAGGAACAACGCTGCATGGAACACTCCATCCGCTGTTTGCAGATTTTCCACTTACGAGACTCCTCCGACACAGGAAGGTTAGCTTACTCACCAGGGTGGACCGGCTCAGCCACAGTACTCGAGGTTCCGTAGGGATGACATTCTGCCTCCACCACAGTTCCCTCCGCAGACGCCAGTACCAGCACCCATTCCTCCACCAGCACCAGCAGCTTATCCACCACCTGCGATGCACCCAGCACCAGCCGTGTATTCCACACCTATAATACAGCAGGTTCCCTATATGTACACAGCACCAGCCATGTATCAAGCACCAGTGATGTACCCAGTACCTACTGTATATCCCGCATCAGCGACGTACCAGGCACCTGCACTGCCTCCGCCACCAACATTGGATAATGTCACACTCCTCGGGATCATCTAGCAGCAGGCCAACATGTTTCGTGACACTTTGAGAGAGGCACTTCAGATTCGAGATGTTCTCGACAGCAAACGGGAAATCCCAAGCACTTCATGGACTTTAGACCCATGCCATTCTATGGGACAGAAGGGATCGTCTATACTGACGAATGGCTGGAGAATATGGAAAGGTATCTAAAGATGGCCCGAATCCCGGAAGATCTGAAGATAGAGTCAGTCAGCGGACAGCTTTTCGATATCGCACGGACATGGTGCCAAGGCGAGCCCCGCTTTTCTGCTTCAGACATTACTTGGAAGGAGTTCAAGCACCTGTTCAAGAAGAAGTTCCATCCATATGTAGTACGAGAGGCGATAGTGAGCCAGTTCGAGCATCTGGAACATGGCAACCACACCGTCGATGAGTATAAGCTGAGTTTTATCGTCTCAGTCGCTTTGCGGAGAACTTGGTCAGCACCCCGGAAGACAAGACACGACGGTTCATAAAAGGACTATCACACGAGATTCGTTTGGCCATCGCCACCAGCCGAGCTACTACCTATGAGGAGATTCTAGAGGTCGCACAAGCAGTAGAGGAAGAACTGAATTACAGACTGAAGAGGAATCGAGAGACTTTTGGAGGAAACAACAACCAATCAGCCCCGACGAAGCGTCCCCAGTTCCAGCCGAAGACCTTTCAGCACCATCATCAGCAGCAATTCCAGCCTGCTAGTAAAACTCCAGCATACCAGCAGAACCGGGTCCCAGCCCGAACCCAGACTCAGCAGTCGCAGAGACAGCAACAGCAGATTCCGTACTGCACTCACTGCGGGAGGAACGGACACATTTGGGACGACTGCCGGAAGAGACTCGGAGCATGCTTATATTGTGGATCACCATCGCATCAGATGAAAGACTGCTTACTAGTCCCTAAACGGACAGGACCTGAGACGGCACCGGCACAGAGAGGACCAGATGCACCTCAGCCACGAGGTCCCCCACTTCCCACTCAGCAGCAGCGGTTCGCTCAGCACCAGCAGAGAGGCACACCACAGCAGGGACGAGCTTTTGCCATGGTCATTGAGGAGCCAGAGCCTACCCCGGACATGATAGCAGGTTCCTTACTTCTTGATTCTATTTCCGCTATAGCTTTGTTTGATTCCGGTGCGTCCCATAGTTTCATCTCTGTAGCTTTTGTATTCAAGCATAGTATAGCATCTGTATCCTTGGGCAGTAGTTGTAAAATTATGACAGGCGGAGGCATTATCCTAGTCAAGGATATTTGCATGAGGCGACGCATCACTTTCGGAGAAAGAGAGTTACGCGCCAACTTACTCGTAATGCCACTACCGAGTTTCGACATCGTTCTCGGTATGGATTGGTTGAGTAAGAATTTTGCCAGCATAGACTGCCACCGAGGATGTGTTGTATTTAGTCCTCCGGGGGTACCGATATTCGAGTTTGCGAGAGGAGCAGTAGAGCAGCAGCATGGAGCTATTTGCAGAGCTATGATCGAGGGAGAGGAGATCCCACATCCCATTATCACGGAGTTCATGGACGTGTTTCCCAAAGACTTGCCAGGATTGCCGCCAGACAGGGACATCAAGTTCGCTATTGATCTAGTACCAGACGCAGAACCGACGGCTCAACCGGTGTACAGGATCAACAACAAGGAAGCTGAAGAATTAAAGAAGCAGATAGACGAATTGCTGGAAAAAGGGTTCATCAGAGAGAGTTCGTCGCCATGGGGCTCCCCTGTCCTTTTTGTACCGAAGAAGGATGGTACGGTGTAAATGTGCATCGATTACCGAACCTTGAACAATCTTACTATCAAGAACAAGTATCCACTGCCGAGGATAGACGATCTTTTCGATCAGTTGAGCGGCGCACGGGTATTCTCCAGGATAGATTTGAGGTCGGGCTACCATCAGTTGAAAGTGAAGAAGGAAGACATACCGAAGACTGCTTTTCAGACCAAGTACGGACAATACGAGATCATGGTGATGCCGTTCGGGTTGACCAATGCCCCGACAGTCTTCATGAACTTGATGAACAAAGTGTTTCATCCATACCTTGACAAGTTCGTAGTGGTGTTTATCGATGACATACTCATCTATTCGAAAACACCGGAAGAGCACGAAGAACATCTGAAGATCGTGCTAGAGACCCTCAGGAGGGAGAAGCTCTATGGAAAGCTCTCGAAATGTGAGTTCTTCTTGGACAAGGTAGAGTTTCTTGGTCATGTGGTGACAGGCGACGGTATATCCGTCGATCCGAAGAAGGTGACAGCAGTGGAAGTATGGCCGACTCCGACTACAGTGGCAGAGATACAAAGTTTCTTGGGGCTAGCAGGGTATTATCGGAAATTCGTACAAGACTTCGCTCGGATTACAGAACTGTTTACTAGGCTCACAAGGAAAGATGTGGAGTTCGTGTGGACAGAGGATTGTCAGGGTACGTTCGATGAGTTGAAGAAGAGATTGACGACAGCCCCTATCTTAGCCTTGTCTTCGGGATCGGGAGGTTTCACCATTTATAGTGATGCCTCGGGCAAAGGACTGGGCTGTGTCCTAGAGCAGAACAAGAGAGTGATAGCCTATGCGTCTCGACAGTTAAGACCGCATGAGAAGAACTACCCCACTCATGATCTTTTGTTGGCAGCCGTGATTTTTGCCTTGAAGCTGTGGAGACATTATTTGTACGGAGAGCGAGTGGAAATCTTCACTGACCACAAAAGCTTAAAGTACGTCTTCACGTAAAAGGAGTTGAACATGAGACAGCGCAGATGGCTGGAGCTGATGAGTGACTATGACATATCACTGCAGTATCATCCGGGAAAAGCCAATGTTGTTGCAGATGCCTTGAGCAGGTATCCCGTAGCAATGTGCTTGACTTGAGATCGTCACTTGTTAGCGGATTTAGAGAGTCTGGGCATCGAGATCGTCATTCCGGGAGCTGAGATGCAGATGATGGGCATGCACATTCAGTCAGGGCTGATGGACAGGATTCAGGAGGCACAACACCAGGATGAGCAGCTAAAAGACATCATAGCACATGCATGAGCGGGTTTTCTCGATGATTTCACCATTGCAGAGGATGGTTCTTTGCGGCACGGGACGAGACTTTGTGTACCTAGTGGAGAGTTGAGAGAAGAAGCTTTGCAGGAGGCACACCGTTCCCAGTATTCTCTACACCCGGGAGCCAATAAGATGTATAAGGATCTGAGGAACTACGTATGGTGGTATGGCATGAAATGCGAAGTAGCTCGCTTCATTTCTAGGTGCCTCGTATGTCAGCAGTTCAAAGCCGAGAGGCAGAGACTAGGAAGATTGTTGCAGCCGCTACCGATACCCGAGTGGAAGTGGGAACACATCACTATGGATTTCGTTTCCGGTCTTCCACGGTCATCGGGCGGAAAGGATGCGATTTAGGTCATCGTTGACAGATTGACCAAATCGGCCCACTTTATTCTATTTAAAATAGGGTTGTCTAAAGAGAAGCTGGCGGAACTCTATGTGAAGCAAATAGTCAGACTACACGGGGTTCCAGTGAGTATCGTGTTGGACCGTGACAGCAGGTTCACATCTCATTTTTGGAGGAGCCTACAGGCTAGCTTGGGCACAACACTCAAGTTCAGCACTGCATACCATCCGCAGACGGATGGACAGTCAGAGCGGACCATTCAGACGCTCGAGGATATGCTGCGGACGTGCGTACTAGATTTTGGCGGCTTATGGGAGGACCACCTTCACCTTGTGGAGTTCTCCTATAACAACAGCTACCAAGCTAGTATCGAGATGTCCCCTTTTGAGGCGTTGTACGGTCGGAGATGTCGTACCCCGCTGTCTTGGGACGATGTGGGAGAGCGTGTATTGTTGGGATCGGAGATGATAGTGGATGCTACGGAGAATGTCAAGTTGATTAGGGAGCGGCTTCAAGTGGCTCAGGACAGGCAGAAATACTGGGCCGACAGTCACCGTAGGCCGTTAGAGTTTGAGGTATAGAATTTCCTTAAGACTAAATAGAATATGTAATTATGAGTTTAGTGTTAACATTTGTGTATCTAGGTCGAAGACTTGGTATTTTTGAAGATTTCTCCGACACGTGGCACTATCTGTTTCGGTAAAGGTGGCAAACTCAGCCCACGTTTCATTGGGCTGTTTAAGATTCTCGAGAAAATTGGTGCAGTAGTATACCGGTTAGCCTTGCCGCCTGCACTAGAAGGAGTGCACAACGTGTTCCACGTATCCCAGCTACGGCGATACGTGGCAGACCCCAGCCATGTCTTGGACCATTCAGAGGTCGAAGTGGGACCGAGACTCAGTTATCAGGAACAGCCCGTGGAGATCTTGGACCGTAGAGAGAAAGTACTAAGGAATCAAGTGATTCCCTTGGTTCGCGTCGCGTGGAAACATCACTCCCCGGGCGAGTCTACATGGGAGAGAGAGGAGGAGATGCGCGAGCATTATCCCTACCTCTTTGAGGACTGAGGTACTTTTCTGCTTTACTTTTCAGCTAAATTTCGAGGACGAAATTAATTTAAGGGGATTAGACTTATGAGCCCCATCTAAAATTTTTCCTTTTTTTATGATTATTTAATTATCTATGTTAATTATCATTAATGAATAGTCTAGTTTCAAGGTTCTCATTAAACAGATAAACCTAAGTGTAAATATAACCATGTATTCAATAGGAAGCTGTTCCCGGCAAAACCCACATTGCCAGGGACCCTTGTGTAAAGTTTGAATTCAAATCCTAAGGGTACTCGAAGGGGGGGAGGCCTGTACTCTTTTGATTCAAACACTAAAGGGTTTAAAACAGCAAAGGATAGGTTCAAATATGATTTAAACTATTTGAATCTCCCTAGGATTATATCTCGACCAAATCCAGGCCTGTGCACAGATATATATATATATATATAGGCCGATCACCCTATGTTCTCCTTTGCAAAACCTAAGTAATCTCTCGAGCACCTCTCAGAAATCAACATCAGAAGGAGCCTGTGCACCTATCCCATCCCTGAAGTTGCATCACAGGTATTACTCCTCTTTTCCTTTGTCCATTTGATCATCATGTCATTCGAGGAAATGTCTAGGAGGTTGTTTCGAACCAAGAGAGTACACTTGGTAACAGGGAGTGGTAGAGTAGGCTAAATCCTAGGAATTTTCTTCCTGTGTCTTACATGAGATAGGAGAGAGCCATGTCATTGCACAGAAGACCACAGATGGAGTAAAACCTGATATTCAATGTGGCTATACAATATTGCCCATTGGCCTATGACTGTACATTGCCATACCCAGCTATAAGTGGTCCTTGGGGCAGGCCTGTACCTGCTTGGGAGTAGCCAGGTGTTCATGTGACCCTTAGAGCACTGTTACATCATAGAGACCTGAGAGAGAGAGAGAGAGAGAGGGACTGATACAACACCAAGTACACACCTGGGATCAAATCCTAGGGACTAACACCAAGAAAACTGGGTAACAGGACAACCCCAAGCGTAGGGGTGGTCCAAATAGCTTGTTGAGCAAAGGCAAGTAACCATCTAGATTTTTGTCTATCAAGCAACCAACTATTTAACACCCTTTACATCCTGTGATACTCTTAGAGTATCAATAGGGTAACAGATAATAATTACTGACCCTACCCTTTCAATCCTAAGAATCGAGTATCATGGGATATCTGATACAAGGACTAGTATCCGGATTGGAAATTAGTAAACCTGGGTCCTTGACATACACACTACTTTATTTTTGGAAGATGAAATATGAGGTATCTGATAGACATCATATAGGTCATACTGTTAAAACAGAGTTTCAGGCTGCAACCTAATTCAACTAGGTTGGGGTGCCCTATGAGAAAACCTGGGAACCATTGTGACTGTCCCTAAATCCTATTGGCTGATATGATGCATGAAACCATGGTTAGAGTAGAGGCCTAGAAGCCAGGGATATGATGGTTGCATATCATGTCATCTGACACAAACCACAGGTGCTACTTGATACTAGGAAATAGGTACCAAAGGTTCTGGCCAGTGATACCCAATCCTATCGAGCTAATCAGTACACCATGACCTACACGCCAGTATCAGTCCAGGAAACAAGACTGTTTCCCTAAAACAGATACTAACAGCTGAACTTCATGAAAACCAGGACTAACAAGTGCAGGACAACCTTGGGGATGCCAAATCTTAGACAAATTAGGACTTCCTGGTACACAGGACTAACCGAGGTATGGGCTTATGAAGAGTCATCCACAACACTTTGGGACCTTAACTTAAGGTATTGACTTGGGTGTAGATATTTTAGTGAGGACACATGAATGGCAGGATCCTTTGCACCTAGGTGCCAAGACTGATATCACCTTTTCCAGATGCACACATCCTGTACTAAATACAGGGGAAGTATGCAACCTATGGGGATTCATGGGGACTAGCATAAGCTAGCAAATCCTGTGGTACACCCAGGAATCCAGTACTTACACCACATAGTTAATTCCTGGGATACTAGATAATGTCTTGAGTTTTAGAAAAAATACCATTGGTGAAGTATTGTCTAGTCCACCCAAAACTTGGAAACAGGTTGACAGCCTGTGGTACAACCAGGATACTAAGGGTAGAGTACCAGGAAAGGAAGGCATGGAATTAAGGTCATAATGGCAGGATCCTAACTCTGAGATGTGCCTTCCCACAATTCAAATAGGTTGGGTTAATTCTAGGAGAGTGAACCAAGTTATAGAAAATCCAGTGATACCAATGTTGGGTATCCAGTCTTGCATAGGACATGAATCCCTGATTGGTAGGGTTATCAGTGTGACCGGACATGATATGTGGGGGTGTCCAGCCTAGGGTAGCTAAGAAGTAGGAATTCATAACTGCCTACCAGTTAATGAGATTTAAGAATATAATTACTAATAAACAAGGAAGACTATCCTAGGATGAGTTCACAGTAGGAAAGTTGTGTAGGTTTGACCCCAAGTTATACAGTGAACCAGTTACATGATAAAAAGGGGTTAGGTTTTAGACAGTAGAAATCCTATGCTAAATAGATTCAGTGCATTCTGATGTGTTGATACCATTGCTTTACAAATAGGTTCCTTGGACCTCGATTTGGACTCTGACCAGTGCCAGTAGCTCGGGACGCCAGGCGAGTACAATTTGTTGTCTGTTTTCAATATTGAATTTCACTATATCTCATTGATTGGTCATTAATTTTGTGAATTTTATCTTATTATAAAACAATGAGTCGGGAACTTGAAATACCAAAGATATGTGATCTGACCGTAGCCCGTGTTTATTTTCTGCAAGTAGTGTAGCCCATGTTTATTTTCTGCAAGTAGTGTAGCCCGTGTTTATTTTTTATGCAAGTAGACCTCGTAGACCGTGCGGCATAGTACCCCAGACCGATCACATGTCAAGGTATTTCTAACAGTTGGGAAGGTACTTGTCTATTTTATTTTACTGTCTTTTCTCATAGCTTTACAATTTATTTTCAAAACTCATGATTGATGTCTAACCTTTGTTTATAGTCACTTTCATATATTGGAACTGCATTCGATGAATTGTACTCGTTCCATCCTGACTAGGTAACCAAACAAATTTTAGGTGATTGCGAGGAGGTCGAGTGCCCTGACCAGTATGACCCTTACATGGAGGATTTAGTCGAGACAGATTTTGCTTATCAGGAGGAGTACGCAGCGTCTGATCCTGTTGCGTTTGCTTAGTTTCATTCTTAGTTAGAGCTGAGACTTGTATTGGATTTTTAGTTGATGTGAGACTTGTAGTGGAGATATTATTTTATTTTATTATCATACATTCCTTTGAGATGTATATTTATTTTATGATCTAGTTATGGAGCTGTGGTTGACCTATGTGAGAATTACATTATTGCGTGGTTATTCATCATATTGTTACAGCGTTCTACCGCCGACTCTGCAGCGTAGGCTGGGCATGTACACGGTTCATGCCCAAATATTGGGTGCGGGTCGTGACAAACATGGATCACAAGAAACAGATAATCTCTTCGGATAAATGCATATATATATATAAGAGTGTATGTGCACAGCATGGCCCGCACAAGTAGTTGTCGTCTTCAACTCCCAAGAAACAATAAGTTGCAACCACAATTTACCGTTCTAACCTCTATCTAGACGGCAATCCTACAACACATCTAAAAGAAAGACAAAATGACACAAACTCCCTTAACCTACAGGTAACAAGAAATCAGGTATCTCAGGTAATCTGGCTCCAGTATCGGGATAATATTTGTGTCAATCACGTGTCGTATCCTACAGGTCTTTTATGGAAACAATTCCATAAACCACAGGCAGACTCTATATATCAATACTAGACAACTCACTAGTTGAATGGCACCCGGATGTAATCCGGAAGCCCGTATCGATATAACTCCTAAGGTCAAGCACAAGAAATAAAATAGAAAGAAATAAATGACAAAATGAACAATAACTGTACGATAGCAAAGTGGACTTACCTGATTCAGTGCTGCGAATATGAAATACCGCTTCCGTATCCATGCCTTCGGAACCCGACACTCCTAGATAATTAATTAAACAAATTCAGTCACTACTCACGAAGCTTACAACACAACTTCATTAGTCAAAATAATATTTTAATATTATATTCAATTTCTCGTAGAATCCTTTAGACCCATACAATCACACACAGGCTCCACGAGACACCGAACACTGTTTTTGGGTATCCAACTCCCAATTAGTCAGTTATGCCCCTACTTCAATCATATACTTAAAAGTCATATAAAAATCATAAAAATATTATTTGAACTAATTTTCTATAGATTTATCTCTAAAATTCCTGAATTTATATTTCTAAAGAATTATACTACTAGTTGTCTATCGGGTCGACTAGTCTACCCGAAATTTGTCTAGAACTTCATTAATTATCTAAAATTATGAAAACCCTTAAAAATAAAATTTAAACATAATTAAAATGTCCTAAATATCATAGTATAAAATTTTGATGCAAGAATTTCATGGTACTAATTGTTTGGAATCTTCTAGGTCAACAAGTCACCCGAAAATGACTAGTTTTGACTATAATTTTCCCGACCTGAAGTAACTTGATAAATTCATGGAAAAATGATTTACAATCCTAATTTAAATATATTAACCTACATAACTTTTAGTTTTGAAAAATTCCTACAAAAACTTATAGTTCCTTCACAACGTGATAAGTTTTGGCTCTACCAAAACATGAAAATAGCTATCATAAATCATGAAACTTTTATGGGTGAAAATACTACCCAAGAGGCATCGAAAAACTATTTATACATAATTAATACCATAATTTCTACAGATTTATGATATGGGCTTGAGAAGGAAAAGTTAGGGTTTCTTACCAAGGTCCTTACTTTATGAAGGCTTCTTCTTGTCAAAGCTCCATCCTTTGATGATGTCCTTGCTTGCCAATCATTTCTTGATGAGCTTGGAGGGGTGGAAAATGGTTAGGTATAGTTGGATGGGGAAGGTGGAGTTTTTAGGGTTGGTTTGGTGGAGTTTGGATGAACATGTTTAGTGGAGTTTGGATGAACATATTTGGTGGAGTTTTTAGGGATATCTTATATGAATTATAAGCATCTTGGATTTAAATACTAATAAATTGAATCTATTCGGCCAAGGGTGTTGCTTGGATGAACATGTTTAGTGGGGCCCACTAGGTTTTATAAGGTTATTTAAGAAGTTGTCCAATTAAGTGGTTGAGGATTTAAATAAAAGGTTTGCTTATATGAAACTATTTATATTTCTAATTCTAATTGAACCTAAATCTGAATAATTATTGCAATTACATGTTTATTAATTTAATTTAACATCTAACATGATAATCTAGGTTTGAGTTTGGCTTGGGTGAGGTTTCAGAAGGTTTGGTGCAACCGGATTACCTAAAAAGTCATAAAGGCTTTATAAATTAATTAATTAGATTAAAGTATGACTTGTGCCATAATTTTAATTGTTAACATGCAAGAGACTAAAATATAATCATGGCCTTCCTAGCATGGCTAGTATGCTAGTCAAAGCACCCGACTACACTAGGCATGCCATACTTTCTAGCCAGCTTGCACAATCAAACTCAATCATGACTATAGCCCTTCTTATATAATAAAAATAAGATAAATAAATTAGAAATAAATAAAAAACCAAATTAATATGTTTATTTAAATAAAATATTATTTTAATTTTGAGGGATTTTATATCCTTCCCTCCTTAAAAGAATTTTGTCCTCGAAATTAAAACAATACCATATGGAAATTAAAACTACTAAGAAAATACAATAAATTATGTACCTTGGTTCTCAAACAAATGTGAAAATGCTCTCGCATGGAATCCTCATGCTCCCATGTAGACTCGCCCGGTGAATGATGCTTCCAAGCAACTCGAACAAGTCTAATGGTCTTGCCTCGTAATGTCTTATCGCTATAGTCAAGAATCTCTACGGGCTGCTCCTCGTAAGATAAAGTCGGCCCTATAGTAATCTCAGAATGATCAAGCACATGACTAGAATCTGCCACGTACTTTCTCAATTATGACACATGGAACGCGTCATACACACCCTCTAGTGATTGAGGTAATGCAAGATGATAGGCCACTTCTCCTACTCTCTCAAGAATGTCGAAATGATCGATGTACCTTGGGCTTCGTTTTCCCTTGCTGCCAAACTGGATGGTACCTCGAGTCAGCAATATCTACAAGAATAAATGGTCGCCTTCCTTGAACTCTAAAGGCCGATGATGTATATCTGGCCAATACTTCTGCCTGTCTTGAGCTGCCTGAGGATGCTGCTGAATCCGCTTCACCTTTTCCATGGTCTGTGTCACTAGCTCAGGTCCAAGAATTTGATGCTCTCCTACGTCACTCCAACAAACCGGCGATCTGCACTTCCTTCCATACAATGACTCAAACGGTGCCATCTGGATGCTTGCTTGGTAGCTATTATTCTAAGAGAATTCCACCAAGTGCAAGTGATTCTTCCAAGATCCTCTAAAATTCAGCATACAAGCTCTCAACTTATCCTCGAGCGTCTGAATCGTGCACTCCGACTGTCCATCGATCTGAGGGTGGTATGCAGTACTGAACTTCAATCGAGTTCCCAGACTCTCCTGCATACTCCAAAAATATGACATAAATCAAAAATCATGATCCGACACAATGCTGACAGGTATAACATAAAACTTCACAATCTGCTTCATTTATATGTATGTCAATACCTTGGTAGACTGTCCTACATGGAATGGCAATAAATGTGCCGACTTGGTCAATCGATCTACAATCACCCAGACCATGTCCTTTCCGCTAGGGCTTCTCAAAAATCCAGTGACGAAGTTATGTTATGTCACGCGCACTCCCGTAGGAGTGATCGTCCTCGCTAAGGCGTGATATCGTACGAGCCTAGATTGCGCTCGTGCAAGGCAATTTCATAATGGACGATTACAGCGGCTGCGACGGGGTCGTTCCACAGAAGTCCGAAGCAGAAATATTGAACATGCAACGAAATTTAGAAGCCAAACACAAGTTATACAAAATGTGCTCTTATTGATATTGAACAATAAGATTACAATAGGGCACAAAGCCACGATTACAAGTCTCTAAAGCTCACTTTTCTCTCATTTTATAAGTCACTCTGCTCTCTCTCATCTCTCGATACTATGCGTGAGCCAGTAGAAGCTTCGGAAGGCAATGTCCATACATTATGTCACGTATAAGTCTTGACTTCATGCGGCCGCACGCTTCGAATCGTCAAGGAACTCCGTGCCTCGATGAATCCAAGCGAGCTCCGTGCCACGAGCTTCTACCTGTACCTGTACATAAAAACTGTATGGGTGTCAGTACACAACTGTACTGGTGGAGTGACCTCCTCGCCCACCCATACAAAACTGACACGTTCATTTACTTTGTGCAGCTTAATTCCTATATGATTGCCTTGCTTGTCTTGCCTTAGGATCAATTTTAGGACCAAGACGTCTTGGCCAATACTTGGCAACGCAATGACAGGGTCGTGCTATACTCTATTCGTGATTTTAATATATTTGAGGTAGAGCCTTGCCGAATAGAAACTTATGAAACTCGGCCGTGCCAAGACTTTCAATTCTTTTACGTGCCTCAAGACCATTCTTGTGCCAACGATGTCAAGGGATGACTCGTGCAGGTCGTGCCAGTAGACTTGATTGTGCCTTAAGATCGAGGTCGTGCCTCTTAAGTATCACCCAGACTTAATCAACTTGCCTTACGGCCCTTCCTAACTTAACTCGAGACGACGCCACATTCGTGCCAAAGCACGTGTCCTTGCTAAAGCCAACTTTTAGGCTGCAGAATGGTGCTGCAACCGTACACACCTAACTCATGTCGACTCAAGGTTAGCCCTTGCAATAAGCATAACTTGTTAACCCAACAAGTAACCTGCTAGTACTCGACGCAATCCAAAGGCATACATACAGATAGCCGCTATTACCGACACATCTATATGAGTGTCACTTGCAATATCAAGCTATCCTGAATCTTTTGCATACGGTGACCATTTGTGTGGCGAGGTGTAGAAGCATGAAAAAGAAGAGAAATATGATCCATGCGGCCAAGGGGCCACATGCGGTTCAATAGCCCCATGCGGCTCAAACACAGAGTAGACTCCATGCGGCCAGCAGAAGGAAGCCACGTGTCCTTTTTAGAACGGTTGTAACCAGCATCATTCAAACGCAATTAATGCCCTGACGGCTGACAATTAATGCTCTGATGGCTGACAGCTGACAGCTGACAGCCCTGACGAAAAGTAGTCATGATGACTGACATAAGAGCAACATCTTCCTAGGGAAGTGAATAAAATCTTCATAAATTCGAGGCTAGTTTATGCGGCCAGTCTAGACGAGTGCATGCAGCCTGTGCAGAGAAACCTATGCGGTTCGATCATGAAGGTCCCCCATGCGACTCGGTCGTGAAAGAAACCCATACGGCTCGGCCATGAAGACTCTCATACAGCCCAGCCATGAAGACCCCCATGCGGCTCGGTCATAATGACCTTCATGCGGTTCGAGTATAGAGACTATTCATGCAGCTCGGTCATGAAACCTTTCATGCGGCTCGGTCATGACGACCTTCATGCGGCCCAAATATGAACGCTCCTCATGCGGCTCAACAATGATGACAGAATACGTGTCCTAAAGATAATCAAATTTTGGGTCAGATCCCAATGATTTGGGACACCTGGCAAGAGAATGAATTAAATTGATTCATTCAGATTTGAGAATATCAGCAAATCATCAGTATGGAGATTTATTGCAATCAACATTAATGACTGACATGATTTGGCATAATCCTCATTAATGGCCCAGATCCTTCACGCTCAAGATTAATGGCCCAAATTGATCACTTATCAGGCCGCCGCCACTTTGAGAATGGGCAATCATTGCAAACCCTAATGAGGCTCCCTACTATTATAAATAGCAGGGTGCCATTCCCTTGTAAAATATACTTACAGAGATTGATACGCACATACAGAAAGACACTCCCCCAACAATCAGAGAAAAAAAATCCACAGAGATCAATCCAGAGAGAGAAAAGCCAGAAGAGCAATACGAGGAGAGCAAGAAGAGCATTTCTTCATCAACGCCAACCATCTCGTCACAGGAGCCAAGGCTGGATACCGATCATCCAAAGAGTAAGGCAGGGCTGTCGTCGCCTTCCCGAGCCTCTATCGTCACCCCCCACAATCAAAAATAAACAATTGTACTTAGATTGTTGTACCTAGGTTTTCGTCCCTAGGCTTTCTTTGTACAAGCGAGTTTGTAATGTAAAGTAAAAGTCCAGTCCTCCCATAAAACTGTTCTGCTCTTTTATATTTCATGGCAAATACGATGGCGACTCTACTGGGGACAAACTTCTCCACGGCCGAGGAGTTGGTGACGCAATCGGATGCAGCCAAGCTTGGCTCCACGCAACAGAAGATGGTCGCCTGGTTCGACCAACAGGCGTTCGAAAAAATGCTCTCCAACAAGAGCGCTGGCCCGGTCCAGAAGCGAGCCTGCACAAAGAAGGCCCGCAAGGAGGGGAGACCCGATCCTTCGTTCCTACAGAAGCTCTTGTAGAGATACCCTCTGTTGCTCAAGACGGCGGAGAAGACTCTCTCGCGGCCCCACTTCAGATCATAGACGACTCTGCTGTCCCCAAGTCCGGCAGAAGAAAATATTATAATGCTGGACTTGCTGGGGCAAAGAGGAACTCTATACGATCCGAGCCGCATAAGGGTCCTAGCCGCATGGAGAAAGCCTATGCGGTTACATCCGCCAGCCGCAGGAAGAAAAATTACGCGGCCACATATGTCAGCCGTATAGCTTATGCGGCTACAGTTGCCAACCGTATGGATGAAACTTATGCGGCTACTGAAGTCATTCGCTTGCAGAAAACCTATACGGCCACAGTTGCCAACCGCATGCGGCTAGCCTGCACGGTAGTGACTCCTAGTCGCACGAGAACAACTCATCCGTCAACTAAAGACAGCCGCATGCAGACAGCCTGTACGGTTTCCAATCCTAGCCGCATAGCGTCTGTTCCATGCTTCTATCGATCAGTCTTCGACCGTCTCTCATGCGGTCCTGACCCTGATGGTTCTCTGGATGATAAGCCAGACTCTGTGGTATCCAACTTGGACTCTTCCTATTACGCACCCGTAAGTGCTAAAAGGACGAAGTCTAGGGCAGCGTGGGCCCACCAAGCCCAGTCAGCTGCCCCAATCTCTGACTATCGGAGCGTCCCGCTGATTGTCACGCGGGCCTCTAATGGAAAGTTGTATAAGGCTGCTCGTACCATACCCCCTGCGGCCAATGGGCAGGATAGTCATCAAGCATCTCCCAGTAACGAGCGAAGGCAAGTATACGAGCTACCTTCGAATCAGGGAGCAGGCGGAAGGCCTACACACTCGCGTGCCCAAAATTCCCAAGCCAGCAAAGCAAGTGACTTGCGTGAGGCCATCCTCCACAAACGCAAGGAAAGAGAAGATGCATAGGGATGCAAAGAGTCCTCCCACGGACGTCATTGCACCCAAGTCATCGTCAACTGCTGCTACAAAAACACGACGATGCAAGAAGACCGACAGTCTGTCTTTCAAAGACTGCAACAGCCATCTTCAGAAGACGAGGCACTACCCGTCGTCTCCTGCAACTCTGCTCGAAAAGTCCCCGCTGATGGAAGGGGGAAGAAGATGAATGTTCCCAACCCGAAGATCTCAACCACTGCGACTAAAAGGCTGTCGTCTAAGCGGGTGCCCACCATCGGAGTTTTCCAAGGTACTCGCTCTAAAACGAAATCTGCTACAGTGGAAGACTCGTCGTCCGTAACGCAGGGGGTTACTGGGGCTGGGGGTAGCACCCCTCCGAGCCTCCACAGCAATCCAATGTTCCAAGAAGACGAGCCAGGGGAGACAACTCTTCCATCGTATACAGCAAACCTCGACATCCCCGACGACATCCACAACTCCCAAGATGAGGCGAACTCGGAGGCTGGGGGTACTGTTCCTTCCGAGTGTGAATCAGAAGGGAACATAACCACATACCACGATGACTTCTCACTACAGGGGTATGATTCGGAGGGCGCTTCCTCCACCGCTCCGTCTATCTTCCCTCATGAGAAGACGGTATTCATGACAGACAGCAACCAAGGTGGTTCCAGTGATCGCCAGCGCATCGACAGTCTCGAAGCCATATTACTTGCTTTGGTCAAGTCTGTAGATGAGATTAAAGCAGCCCTTCCAACTCTGCAAGGAGAGATGCCTGGCCAAACAAGCGAGGGTCCCGCGGTCAATGTGGACTCGAATTCGGCGGCACCAAACCCGGGCAACAATCCTCCGGAAACAACGGTCCCCACCGCCGTGGACGAAGCACGCGAAGCGAGAAGAGAGGTCCAGGAGCTCCGAGCCATGTTCCACGCTCGAAAAAACTCTCAAGACCTCAGAATACGATAACCATACCCTGCTGCATGGAGGGATGTTTCATTCCCACCAAGATATAAGCCGTTCAATATCAATCCTTATGATGGCAAGACCTCGGCAAGTCGATACATCACTTACTTCGAGGTCACCACCGACCATCTGCCCCATGACGATGCCATTCTCATACGGTTATTCATCGGGGCATTGGAAGGAGTCGCCTTCGACTTGTATCGCAACCTGCCGGACAACTGCATCTACTCCTTCGTCGGTTTCAAGCGTATGTTCTTGGAGAGATTCTATAAAGTAGGACAGGACATCATTATGTCCACCCTCATGGACGTCGTCCAAGAAGAGAAAGAGTTGACAGGAAACTACATCGAGCGGTTCTGCCAGACCGCCATGAAGCTACCCTCTGGAAATCCAGATTCCTCCTTGATCGAGATTTGCCAAAAGAGACTCCTCCCGACGATCAGTCTCTGGATGGGCGAAAGTCAATTCAAGGATTGGAAGACGTTCATCATCAGTGCCACAAGCGCCGAAGAACGACTGAAGAAGGCTCGCCAACTGGGATTGTACATCTCGGAGGAAGAAAACAAGGGCAAGTGTCCCAACAATGATAATGGGGGTAGCCCCTCCAACAATCGGGACAGCAAGGGAAAGCAGGCTATGGTGGCCGATACAGCACAAAAACCTGAGCCAAAGCCCACAGATAAATAATTGCCACAAATCACTTATTCCTTCGAAGACGGTCACGTCAAGCCCATCTTGGACATGCTCATACAAGGGGACAGAATTCAGCTTCCTCCACCAAGACGGGAACCGCGGCCGACAGAGATGGAGAACCCAAAGTACTGCCATTATCATCGCTATGTCTATCATGCTACACACGACTGCTACCGGCTGAAACGATACATCCAAAACCTCATCGATTCGAACGCTCTGGCCATCGATTTTGAAGAGGTAACCGTAGCAGCCAATTTGGTGTCCGTACAATTCGGCAGCTTCCCTTCGACGGAAACTCAAGACGGGGTGGTCCCCATCCCTCTGGCGATAATGGAGATTACCAATCTTCCACCTCTCCGAGATCAGGCTGCTGGTCTAGTACCCCTCACCACATCACGAGGGGAGGTTATGTCGATCCATCCAGACTTAGTATCAGAAGTGACTCGGCCCACACCATCTTCCACCTACAAGAAGAAAAATAGAAAAGTCAGGACCTGCCACACAATCTCGGCAGACATCGAGGAAGCTAAAGCCGTCGTCACGCGGTCTGGAGCGCAATCCCATCCTGTGGTTGACAATCCAGCTGAAAATCATCAACCCACTACAACTGATGCTCCGGGACCAGCTCAGCCTTCGACGACCGACAAGCCTAGGCCGAGGGAGACTCGCTTCGACAAATCCCTCCGAAAAGAGGCAGCTCAAGGGCTAGAGAGGCCCTACAACTTTGACATCTTAGCGCAATTGGCTAACACACCGGCCAAGTTGTCACTGTACGAACTCCTAAGGCTCTCCGAGGACGTTCGTACAGCATTGAGCGAAGCACTCCAAAATGCTGATGCCTATCTGGCTCAATCCAACCTCACCGGGGAGGACTCACCTGTGGATCTCTAGGACAGTGCCTGCACTGGCACAATGCCAAACATCGTCTTCACTCCGTAAGATATGCTCATCAAAACTAATCTGTACGATCGCCCACTATACTATACTGGATACATCGGCGATGTAAAGGTAGATCGGATGCACATTGATCCTGGCTCTTCCATAAGCATCATCCCGAAGGGTCTGCTACATCATCTCTGCATCCCAATGCATCGCTTGATACCTACAAGCACCGCCATCAGCGGTTTTAATTCGGGCAGGAGCTACCCTATTGGGAAGATTCGTCTGAAATGTCAAATTGGCGACCTCCAATCCGAAGTCACCTGCTACGTCATAGATGCAGACACTTCTTACAACATCCTCTTGGGACGCCCATGGATACACGATTATATGATCGTGCCTTTCACGGTGCACCAGTGCTTCAAATATGTCGACAAATATGGCTTCGTGAGGACGGAATTCGCTGATATCGATCCCTTCAAAGGGGTCGAATCTTACTACTCAGACTCCTGCCTATACGAAAAGTCGAAGAAGCACCTTGGTGAAGGAGATGTACAAGCTAGTACCGAGACAACCACAGGATCAGAAGAGCCTCTGACGATCCACCTTCAAGCTCGCAAACCGGGCAAGTCTGCACCCCTTACCGCCACTCTGCGTAAGGACGCAATCAGCCTTTCGGCACAAGAAGAGAAGATGATAATCCAGCTACCAAGGTCTGGCCAAGTACCAAGATCCACAACGGGGCCACTAACAATCAGACTGCCGAGAGTCGGTCAGCCCCAAACGAAGAAGCTCAATCCCTCCGACAAGCCGCTGACGATACGCCTTCCCAAGAAGGGTCGTCACCCCGATTCGAGGTCTGACACTGCTAGCGAACCAGCCACTCCTCGCCCCACATCGAGTACCAAACTGGGGGTTGCTAGTCTGCCAACAACCCCACGCTCAGCTCCATCAACTGAACCGCTGACGATCCGGCTCCCCAGGTCGTCCTCTCAGTCTTCATTCACACAGGGGATAGCCGAAGAGGAATCGGAGCTAGCCAAGTATGTAGCTGCCCACACTGATGTTTCCTTTGCAGATGATGTAATCCCCTTAGAAAAGATACCTTACTTCATCAATAAAGGGCTATCTTTGAACTACCTCAAGCTTAATAAGCTTTGTATAATGTACGCTATGGAACACAGTATAGGCACTCACCTACACACACAGGTGACAAATGTCCACACCATAATCCAGCTTACTCCAGCAGAAGATGCTTATTGAATAATCGAGGAAGGGGACCATCCAATCATCTTCGGCCGGAAGGACGATACGCATCCCTTCACCATAGAAAAAGTCGACCTTGGATCAGATACCGGAATACTACCTCTGTATCTTTATAGCTCCCAATCTAAATATCTCATACAGAAATAGGGGTATGACCTGGAAACGACACCGGGTTTGAACTACGGTACTGGACGACGATTACCTTTGAAGCCCCCAGTCCCGGCTGGCAAACCACTGGACTACTATAGCAAGACTCAATGTGGATTAGGGTATGTAACACCCACAACGACCCCTGAAAGTTCAGATGAAGAATGCGACTGGTATTCACATTCGACCGAGTCACCAGCTTCTGACTCGGATACCAGCATCGGAGACGTGTTCAGACAAGTCCTGTCAGTCAACATGGCATTCACCGACGCCTATGAAGAAGACGAGGATATCTTCGAACTTCTTGAGCTAGAACCATAGGCACAACAGCTAAACAAACAATGGGAGAAGCATTTCGAGCAAAGAGAACCTCCCACCGAAGATGAGGTCATACAAGTTAATCTTCGAGATGAAGCCTTCCCGAAACCAATCTTCATTAGCCAGAGTCTGATAGATGAAGAGCGAGAATCGCTGCTCCAACTCGTCAAAGAGTATATCGATGTGTTCGCCTGGAGCTATGAAGATATGCCAGGATTGGACCCCAAGATCGCACTCCATAAACTCAATATTCGTCCGGATGCAAAACCTGTCAAGCAACAGCAACGACGATTTCGCCCGATGTCATGAATGCTATTAAAGCCGAAGTCAACAAACTGATAGCCAGCGGCTTCATTCGAGAAGAACAGCATCCAGACTGGGTAGCCAACATCGTACCAGTTCTCAAGAAGAATGGAAAGATTCGAATATGTATTGACTTCCGGAATCTAAATGAGGCATGCCCTAAAGATGAATTCCCTCTTCCTATTACAGATATTATGATCGACAACACCTGCGGCTTCGAACGTATGTCCTTCATGGATGGCTTCTCAGGATACAACCAGATCAAGATGTTCCCTGACGACGAGAAGCACACATCATTCCGAACACCAATTGGTACATATTGCTACACCGTCATGCCCTTTGGTTTAAGGAATGCTGGCGCTACTTACCAAAGAGCTATGAGCATCATCTTTAGAGACCACTTGCGTAAGACAGTGGAATGCTATGTCGACGACATCGCCGTCAAAAGCCGTTCGAAGGAAGATCATCTGCAAGATCTCAGGACAGTGTTCGACCTAATGCGAGCACACAACTTAAAGATGAACCCTACAAAATCATTCTTGGGAGTCTCCACCGGGAAATTCCTGGGTTTCGTCATTACTTCTCAGGGCATTCACATCGACCCCGAGAAAACAAAGGCAATTATGGAGATGGGTCCCCGAGAAATCTCCGCGAACTTCGAGGCCTCCAGGGCAGGCTAGCTTACATCAGGAGATTCATCTCTAATCTCTCCGGACAATGTCAACCATTTACCCATCTCATGAAGAAGGGAGTCACCGTACCACATGATCTTCGTACCGTAAAAGGCTGTTAAAGGCCAGGCTCTGGCAGACTTTCTAGCAGTCCATCCAGGTTCGGAGACGACTAGGGTATATGTAGAGATACCGGACGAGGTCACCAGTTCAAATGCAGTCTCCCATGATGCCATCTGGCGAATGTTCTTTGACGGCACTTCCAGAACTGGACCTAAAGGCAACATCGTCTCTGGAGTTAGAGTGGTGCTGATTTCTCCCTCCGGCTTAGTGATCAACCGGGCCTACTCACTCTCAGAGCCCTGTTCAAATAATGTGGCCGAGTACAATGTCTTGGTTATTGGCCTCCGACTTGTAAAAGAGCTGGGAGTAGAGTATCTTGAAGCATACGGCGACTCGCAGTTAATCGTCAATCAGATTCGGGGGTCGTACGAGGTCCGCCATGAAGACATGATCCCGTATCATCGAATAGCAATCGACATTATCTCGTATCTGGGAGGATTCTTCATAGAACATGTTCCCAGACTCTAGAACATCGAGGCCGATGCCCTAGCTGGTTTGGCCGCTTCCCTAGCTGTGCCAAATTACGCTCGTTATCAGGTCGACATAATAGGCCGTGAACTGGTCTGTCCTAAGGATAACGTTTAATGCATGGAAAGCTACTCTGCTCTTTCAGTCGACGAAGCACCAGACTAGAGACAGTCGTTCATCGACTTCGTAGTATACGACATCCTGCCAGAGAATCCGAAGGAAGCTACTTCTATCAGAAGACGTTCTCTCAGATTTTTTTATGATACGGAGACAAAAATACTGTATCGCCGATCCTATAATGGGTTGCTGCTTCGGTGTCTATCAAATACAGAAGCCAAAGACGCCATGCGTGAAGCCCATGATGGTGTCTGCGGAGCCCATCAACCTGGCCCTAAACTGCAAGATCGCCTTCGCCGAATGGGCTATTACTGGCCCATGATGGTTGCAGACGCAATAGATTATGCACGAAAGTACAAAGCCTGCTAAATCTACGCCAACTTCATCCACCAGCCATCTGAATTCCTACATCCGACTGTGGCCTCTTGGCCATTCGAAGCATAGGGTATGGACATCGTCGGCCCGATTACCCCGCCTTTGTCCAGAGGACACCGATTCATACTCGCAATCACCGATTACATCTCCAAATGGTCGGAATCCATCCTATTGGCAGAGGTGAAAACTTCAAACGTGATCAGCTTCCTTAAGCATCATGTCATCTACCGCTTTGGACTGCCCCGAAGGATCATTCATGACAATGGGCCACAGTTTACAAGCCATGCATTCTATCGGTTCTGCGATAAACACCGAATTCAGAACATTGCTTCGACACCCTACAACCCAGCAGCCAACGGGTTAGCAGAAGCATTCAACAAAACCATAATCAAGCTACTCAAGAAATTCGTGTCTTCTAACAAGCGCGACTGGAACGAGAAGCTCGGCGAATGCTTATGGGCGTATCGCACCACAGTTCGAATAGCCACCGGGAATACACCATTTTCCCTAGTGTACGGGAGTGAGGCAGTTCTCCCATTAGAGACTCAGATCCCCTCACTCCGCGTCGCCCTCACACATCAGTTGACGACAGACGAAAACCACCATCGCCGACTACAGGAATTGGAGGCCCTAGACGAGAAACGCCTGTTAGCTCAACAGAGAATCAAACTATATCAGGCCAGAATCTCTGGAGCTTTCAACAAGAAGGTCAAGGTCAGAACATTCCAAGTAGGCGATCTCGTTCTGGCGGTTCGGAGGCCGATGGTTATGACGCATAAAATCGCCGGTAAATTCCAACCAAAATGGGAAGGCCCGTTCATCATTGAAGCCGTATTCTCCGACGGTGCCTACTGCCTCACAAAGCAAAATAGAGACTTGCTCATGTTGTCCATCAACGACAAGTTCCTAAAGAAGTATTATGTCTGAAATAAAATCCTCGAGACATCTCAGAGTGTCGAGTTATGTACCTTCCCGTACCTCTGAACTTACATTCTGGTTCCATACATCAAATCATGTACCCGCTGGTACCTCTGAACTTATCCCCACATTTTTCATACATTGAGTCACGTACCCGCTGGTACCACTGAACTCACTCTCATAATTTTCCAGATTTTTGAGTCACGTACCCGCTGGTACAACTGAACTTACCCTCACAATTTTCCAAATCAACGAGTCACGTACCCGCTGGTACCGCTGAACTCACACTCACCATTCTCTATATTCCAGAGTCATGTACCCGCTAGTACCGCTGAACTCATACTCACATTTCCCAAATTATCGAGTCATGTGCCCGCTGGTACCACTGTACTCACACTTTCACAATATCGAGTCATGTACCCGCTGGTGC
This sequence comes from Iris pallida, assembly GCA_029216955.1. NCBI lineage: Eukaryota > Viridiplantae > Streptophyta > Magnoliopsida > Asparagales > Iridaceae > Iris > Iris pallida. Next base: position 72,819,833 of record JANAVB010003400.1, read on the forward strand.
CTCTGAACTTACATCCCGGTCACTCTTTCAGATAGTAAGTCATGTATGACCATACCTCTGAACTTTCTTCCTGTAAGAGATCCCCCCTCATGATCCACTACCCGCACTTTCAGTGCACAAAAAAAGGGTAAGCGATCCACAAATTTCCAAAACGGCCATGTCCTCATTACCTCTGAGTCGTTTCACTTCCGCCAAAAACAAATCACCCCCTACATAAAACTTCCATGTCCTCATTACCTCTGAGTCGTTTTATGTGCCCCCTCTTCATTGATCCCTCTCCTGCCATGTCCTCATTACCTCTGAGTGGGAAGGCTCCGTAGAAGAAACCTTCATACTTGCCATGTCCTCATTACCTCTGAGTAAGTATGTCGGTTCCCTTTTAACCTATTATCTGTACCCACAATCGGAGTACGACAAAGATAATAGGTCCACAAATGTCCTCTGTTGACCATAATTGTTCTCTGTTGACCACAAATGTCCTCTGTTGACCACAAATATCTCCCGTGAAGTCACTCCTGCCATGTCCTCATCACCTCTGAGCAGGAAGATTCCACTGTAAAACCCTCATGCTTGCCATGTCCTCATAACCTTTGAGCAAATATGTTGGTTTTCTTTCATCCTATTATCCGCATCCTGAACCAGGGTACGCCAAGGATAATAGGTCTACAAATATCCTCTGCTAAGTTTCTTAGCATAAATCCACCATCTCATCATGCCCCAGGAGCCCAGCTGCTCTACGGCATTCTTTTTTCCAATACCGAGAGCACCCATGACCACTTTGCCATGGCTGTTTCGGATATCCCGACCAAACTTGTTATTCGTACCTAAAACCAAGGTACGCCTAGGGTAACAGGTCCACAAATAATCCTCCTGCAGGTCCAAATTCCACAAATGCCACAAGTGCAAGGAGGAGAAGATGAGTTAAAATACGCTCATTTATTCAAAATTCAAAGTGCTACATCATTTGGGATCACATCCCTTGCAAAATGAAAACAAAAAGAAAGAAAAAAAAGAAAACAACAAAAGAAAACAGAAAATCGATCACTGTTCCGGGGCACATAGCGTCATGAGACGGTCCGTCAGCAAGGCAACCGACCGCTCAAACAGCTGTTTAGCTCGACGCTCCGTCTCTTGGGTCAGTACCGTCTCGTCCTCCAGATGAGCGTGACCTTGCCAGTTGTCCTCAAATTTCTTGAAAGCCCGCTCCAGGTTAACAGAAGATCGGGAAACCTTCTCGGCTTCCTGAACGATCGACTCCTGTTCCGCTTGAGCTGCCTCCAACTCCGACTCTAGGAAGGCCAGTTCCCTCTGAAGCACGAGAATCCGCTCCTTCGTGTCAGCTATTCCACGAGAAGCAGTCTCTTCCCGAGCCCTACAAGCTTGACTTCGACGACCCAGCCTGTCATACGAAGCAGAAAGCTCATCAAGGTCCCCCTTCACGACTGGCCCGACAGTATCTCGGGCAAGCTTTATTCTATCCCGAGCGGCAATAAGGAAACCCCGCTCCCGTTCAATTGCAGCAGGCAAGTCGGCCTGCCGTAATACCAGCAATCGGGTCACGAGCTGATCAGCCTCTGCCAACTTAGGCTCCAGAAGCGCAGCCAACCCACCCCGCCAGGAAGAGTCTTCAAAGTTTCAATTTGACCCCGAGCACACCGCAAGGACAAAGAAAAAGGGGTCCCCCGTTCTACGGCACCATCTACGCCCCTCTTTAAATGGCGATAGAAGCTGTTGACCACATCATGGGACACCTCGTCCAGAGCATCCGAAGAAGCCGGCGTCAACGGAAGTGTAGCTGGCAATACTGAAGAAGACGCAACAGAATCTGCCGCTCCTGCCATAAGAGAAACAAACTCCGTACGAAAGGACGCCTGAATAGTGGCCAACTCCTTTTCAGCAGCCCGCAAAACTTGAATAATCGGTAGGGTCGAAAAGTCAGTCTCTGAAGTCGTATGAGCAGCAGAGGATGAGACACAGACCATCGCTTCCGGAACAAGCTCCACTCCCATCCACCCAGAGCTGGCAGGAGGCCCCTCGACATGAGTCGGAGAAGGAGAGGAAATGCTCCTTTCCCCCGGATCGCGGCAGGCCGAGCCTTTCCCAAAAACATCCGCTGCGGAAAGTAAAGGGTCAGGACCTGTAGGGCCAAGACAACCATGAATCGATTTGACCTGGAGGATATGTTGATAGAGCAAATAAGCCCCCTTACTAGTCAATATTTGGCTTATCTTACCAGCGAAGGAGTGTGGAGGCTGATGTTCGCCTACAGCCACCGCAACCTCTTCACCAGCAGCCGCCGAGTCAAATATAATAGGATCCTCTGCCCCGGCACCCTCGAAAGGGGATACGACGAGGTCAGCATCGCCTTACTGAAATTTAGAAATCTTGGAGATAGGCCCGAGGAAACCTTCGTCACCTCGGATCGAGGCCTCAGCAACCTGGGAGCCCCCAACCGCCGCTGAGAGAGCCCCAGTAGAAAGAACCGCGGCACACATGTCGCTAATCAAAGCAGCAAGGGCCGGATCAACTCCAGGGGCAGCAGACGGTTCAGGAGAGCCTGGTTTGTCAGACGCCTACAAAAAAAAATAATTAGGTCATATCTCCAAGAAAAAGAAAGCCGCAACAAGGAGATGGATCCAACATAGTCGTACCTCCGGAGCACCGCTAGTATCCTCACCCCTCTCCGTAATAAGTAGCCTCCGAGGTCCAGCCACAGCTCTCTTTACGGAAAAGGCTACTCCTCCGTCAGTAGACTCATGCCTGCCTCGCTTACGCGAGGGACCAGGCACGACAGGCGATGGTCCTACCCTCGCCACCTCTGATACGGGTGGCAATTGATCTACCACCTCATCTAATAGGACCAACGGTTGATCCGTCATCATATCATCTGCCATAATGGACGGCTGATCCGTCGCTGCTCTGCCACCAGAAGAGAAAGAGCCCTCGTCGTCCCGTTCATTGCTTCCTTCAACTGTGTCAAAGGACTCGGAATCGGGCACGGGAACCCTATTCGCCCCTTTCTTCTTCGCCTTCGGCACCGTGGCCTTCTCCGCCAAACGAGTGCCCACGATGAAGCTAGTCCTCGGGTCAAAATCAACAGGAGGCTGGTTTACCGTAACATGGTATAAGGCCGCCATATGCAAGATTTCCCCTAGCATGTTTGCTGCAGGAACGGAGAAACTAGTTCGAGTATGACAAGTGTCATAGTAAGTCCATGCCCTAATCCCATCAAGGATGCTACCCTCAAATCCCAGGCTGGAACCGGGTCGCCCGAGGAATAGTTGGCTGTACCAAATTGACGGGCAAACCTACTGGGCAAGTAGGGCTCCAGGTATACAGTGTTGCGGTTGCGATAAACTAAATATGCCGGGCGAATATTACGCAACCATAAACGCATCTTCTCAGGTAAGAAATGAGGAGATCCAACGCCATCAACATGGACACTTCTCACTTCCTGGTCGGTAAAACGGGGAACAGACACGAAGAAATCATATCCGTCCACCCTCGCCAGCATCCTCCGAGACTCCGGTATGGTACTGTATTCCCAAGGCTGATGGAGATACATGAAAAGGAAAGCATCGTCGTCTGTAACGCCGTCTCCCGTCCCAGGCCTCATAAAAGATCGATAATACAGCAACAGCCACCCCAGTAGAAAATGATAAGGCAGCTCTATACGTTCAAAGTCCATCATCACGTCACGAGCGATGACCTTAGACGAGAAGGCACGGAGACCATGATTAATGCTGCACACCATAGCTGAAAGAAGAGCCAGCCTGACCCCAAAGGCCAACTTCACGACGGGAAGAATAAAGTGATGGCCGATCCTCTCGATGGAACCTGCCCCTCCTGAGACTACATAATTGTGCAGCCAAACCATTAAGAAACCTGCCAAGAGTGCCTTCTCTGACAGCTTCCGAGTACCATAATAAAAATAGCTAAAAGAGTCAATCCGGCTCCCAAACTTGTCACCCTTAGACTTTGACCTCCTAGCAGTCGACACCAAGCCTTCTACGTCACTAGGAGTTTGACGATCTCGGGAAGTAACTCGGCCAGCAGTGCTGAATTTAAAAAGATAGGAGACCCAAGAGTTGGTGTGGGGAGTATCCCCTTCCGAGCTATCATTTTTTTTATAGCCGTTTGATGACAGGTACTATGGTGACATAGCAGTTCTTGGTACACAGCGACGAAGCCTGGGAATCGTCAATCTAGATCTTGGAACTCCTCGTTCGTTGGAGTGTACGCTTCGAAGGGTTCATCTCCCCAGGAAAGCTTGGAGATAGCATACATCTCATGGAGAGCGAGCCCTAACTCCCCTACAGGTGTGAAGAAAGTCCCTGTCCGATGGTTATACATCTCCAGGAGGGCCATGATCAACGGCTTATTAATGGACAATCCGTGGCTGGTACCCCGGATAGCATCATAAAGATTGACTTCTCGCAAAAATGTCTCGTATTTCCGCAGAATCCACGAAGTCAGATTAGCCTACGAGGGAAGGGGGTGTAACCAGCCCAGCAGTGCCAATCTGCCAATAGGATAGGACCCTTTTCGAGCAAGCTGGCTCAGAAAGGTATCAGCCTGAGAAAATGAGAAGTTAGGACCGGGTGTGTTGATAAAGGTACCCGGAGCTAACCCCATCACAGATCGACTGACCGGATCCTTGACCGTGCGTACTGACCCAGTAGTTTTATTATAACGGATGTTACCCACAAACATCCCCGATCTGGTTGGAGTAAGGGGGTCTGCCATCTGCCTGTCCAACAAGATCATGTTGAACCACGCAAGAGGGAAATGATGCTTCATAATGGGGATATGAATCGGCATCCCGTCCAGATCAAAATCCCAACTCTCGGAAATATCCAGCATTCGGGAGTTTTTTATGATCAATGCATCCCCAAAGAGGAAGATCGGCCTCAGATACTTCTCATTTAGCTTTCCGCAGCTCATCATGTTACTAAGGAATTAGAAAGATTGAACCATGATAATATTCAGTCGCTCCAAAGGTTTATTAACAAGGAGCTGCTCTGACACTTGACGAACTAAATCGTCCCGTCGCACATCCATGGCAAGTTGATTCGAGCCAACCAAAAGTTTCCCCGCAGGATTTACTAGCAGATTCACTGAAGACAGACGAAAGAAACAAGATTAGAAGATAATCAAAAATAAGAAAGCAGTTAAGTCTATGCGGCTCGGGTCGTCACAGCCTCATGCGGCTCAGAACCAAATGAGTCCATGCGGTTCGGTTCATCATAGCCTTATGCGGCTCCGAGTCAGACGAGTCCATACAAATCAAGTTCAGATGAGCTTATGAAGCTTCTGCGGTTTGGGTTCAGAAGGGCCTATGCGGTTCATGGTTTACATGGACTCAACAGACAAGACTAGGCGCTGATGCGGCTCGGATTCAGATGAGACTATGCGGTTCAAAGTCCACGCAGACTCATGCGGCTCCGAACAGATAGACTCATGCGGCTACAAGCAGATGAGCTTATGCGGTTCAAAAGTGAACTACGCTCATGTGGCCCAAGCCGAAAATGTATATGCGGTTCAGATCGAGTATGACAAGCCCATGCGACCTCTTGGGCGAAGTGCTTATGCGGTCATATCGACGAACCTTGTATGTGCGGCTTGTGCATAAATTATGCAGCAGAGCCATGGCAGTTAGGGTTCTAGGGCAATGCCCTTACCAACGATAGGCGGATGAACATCAGGATGAACGATGTGAATAGCGGCCGACGGAGGAGTGGCCACTTTCGTCGCCACTGCCACCGCAGAAGCGACCGCCTTGTCCTTCGCAGCCTTCGACGCAGCAGCCTTCTTGGAAGCCATGGGTGCTTGGGAGAGAAAGGAGTTAGAACAGCGAAAGATCGAAGAGAGAAAGAAGATTTCCTAGAACGAGAGTGTTCCTATTTATAGACAAAGAAAGAATGCCTCGATCCGCGTACAAATTGATAACCGACTCTTCGATCATCGAGGCAAAACGGCTGGATAATAGCCTGACTCTTGGGATCCTGGCCTAAGAAAGCGGCTCTTAAAATCTGCAGCAAATCAAGAGCATTAAATGCAGGAGATTCACAGAAGATTTGCACACGTGGCAGGAAGACGTGGCAAGAAGCTCATGCGGCCAAAACAGTCCATGCGGCTCAGAGAGTTATGCGGTTGAGATAATCACGCAGCTGGTCAAATCTATGCGGCTAGGACGGAATACATCCACGCGGCTCTGGCATAATCATGCTTCTTATTCAAAATATTTCAATTTTGTAAATTGAAAACTTTGAAGGGGGTCTTGTAGAAGCATAAAAAAGAAGAGAAATATGATCCATGCGGCCAAGGGGCCACATACGGTTCAAGAGCCCCATGCGGCTCAAACACAAAGTAGACTCCATGTGGCTAGCAGAAGGAAGCCACGTGTCCTTTTTAGAACGGCTGTAACCAGCGTCATTCAAACGCAATTAATGCCCTGACGGCTGACAATTAATGCTCTGACGGCTGACGGCTGACAGCTGACAGATGACAGCTGACAGCCCTGACGAAAAGTAGTCATGATGACTGACACAAGAGCAACATCTTCCTAGGGAACTGAAGAAAATCATCATAAATTCGAGGCTAGTTTATGCGGCCAGTCTAGACGAGTGCATGCGGCCTGTGCAGAGAAACCTATGCGGTTCGATCATGAAGGTCCCCCATGCGGCTCGGTCGTGAAAGAAACCCATGCGGCTCGGCCATGAAGACTCTCATACAGCCCAGCCATGAAGACCCCCATGCGGCTCGGTCATGAACATATTCATACGGCTCGGTCATGATGACCTTCATGCGGTTCGAGTATAGAGACTATTCATGCGGCTCGGTCATGAAACCTTTCATGCGGCTCGGTTATGACGACCTTCATATGGCCCAAATATGAACGCTCCTCATGCGGCTCAACAATGATGATAGAACACGTGTCCTAAAGATAATCAAATTTTGGATCAGATCCCAATGATTTGGGACACGTGGCAAGAGAATGAATTAAATTGATTCATTCAGATTTACGGATATCAGCAAATCATCATGATGGAGATTTATTGCAATCAACATTAATGTCTGACATGATTTGGCATAATCCTCATTAATGGCCCAGATCCTTCACGCTCAAGATTAACGGCCCAGATTGATCACTTATCAGGCCGCCGCCACTTTGAGAATGGGCAATCATTACAAACCCTAATGAGGCTTCCTACTATTATAAATAGCAGGGTGCCATTCCCTTACAAAATATACTTACAGAGAGAGATACGCACATACAGAGAGACACTCCCCCAACAATCAGAGAGAAAAATCCACAGAGATCAATCCAGAGAGAGAGAAGCCAGAAGAGCAATACGAGGAGAGCAAGAAGAGCATTTCTTCATCAACGCCAACCATCTCGTCACAGGACCCAAGGCTGCATATCGATCGTCCAAGGAGTAAGGCAGGGCTGCCATCGCCTTCCCGAGCCTCTATCGTCATCCCCTAGAATCAAAAATAAACAATTGTACTTAGATTGCTGTACCTAGGTTTTCGTCCCTAGGCTTTCTTTGTACAAGCGAGTTTGTAACATGAAATAAAAGTCCAGTCCTTCTATAAAACCGTTCTGCTCTTTTATATTTCATGGCAAACACGAGGTACGAGCTCCTACCAAATGACCCGTAACCTATATTGTAACGGTTCACTTCAATTGAGTCGTACCGTCGATGAAGTCCGTATAATATCTGTAATTCCTCCCAGGTCGACACGAACCCGGCGCCCCAGGATCGCTCGAGGAATTTTTCTCTTGCGCGTAAGTTGTCCAATGACCATGCAAGACTCAACTCGATCTAGCAAGTCCTTTCTTAATCATGACAATGCTTTTCAACTTTTATCGAGACTCCTAAGTAGCTTGACTGATCTCGCATGATTCCTTATCAAGACTCCCAAGTAGCGGGACAGATCTCGTGAACTCCCTTATCGAGACTTATCGAGATTCCCAAGTAGTAGGATCGATCTTATGTACGAGACTTATCGAGACTTAGCGAGACTCCCAAGTAGCGGGACCGATCTCGTGTGCTTTCTTATCGAGACTTAGCGAGACTCTCAAGTAGCAGGACAGATCTTGTGAACGAGACTTATCGAGACTCCCAAGTAACGGGATTGATCTCGAGAACGAGACTTATCGAGACTCCCAAGTAGCGGGACCGATCTCGTGTACGAGACGTATCGAGACTCCCAAGTAGCGAGACCAATCTCGTGTACGAGACTTATCGAGACTTAGCGAGACCCCCAAGTAGCGGGACCGATCTCATGATCGAGACTTATCGAGACTCCCAAGTAGCGGGACCGATCTCGACGACAACTAGTCGCATGGACTTCCATTGTCTGTAGCATGCTTTTTACTAAACCTACCATGGCTCGTGCCTTAGATAGACATTGTTCTCTAGGCGGCGCTATCGCTCATGTCATATACTTTATACGATGAGCATTGATCTCATGGGACTATGTGACTTGGCAACCGCAGCTAACAGGGGACAGTACTAGAAATGGCTTCGATCGACCGGCATAATTTTGCCTAACTTATTTGAGCAACAACTTGACAAGCAAAGGCTACGCCAAGCTTCGCATCGAGGAAACGTGTCGTGCACGTGTTCAACTTGAACAACCAAGTTTTTTAGGTGCCTAGACTTAAGCCACAAGTCGTACAATACAACTTAAACTATGAGACGTGCGAAGACAATGCCAAGCCTTGGACGACGGGACCGTGCATGCTTTATCAAACATTCACGCGGGCGATGCCTATGACTTAGGCTAATTCGAGCGTTGTGGCAACTTAACAACATTGGCCAACTTCCTTCTTCCTAGCCACGGGACGAAGGACCTAGTGTCATTTTGAAAGCATGCTGAGCCGACTTCTTAGCAGACCGTGGGACCATTTTCCATATTCTAATACATTCCGACCCGTCGGGATTATTCCCTTAGCTATGTGGATGCGTCTCTTTTATTATCAAGCCTAACGTGTGCTAGTTGAAAACGTGCGAGTTATTATGTGAAGGCTAAGATGAGGTAAGTTCATCGAAACTACCCTACCTGAGCGAGGAGTCGCCTCGACCGAGCGAGTCTTCGGGCAAGCCGTTGTGAGGTTAAGTTCGAACGCCGTCGACATTTTGATTCCTCCGATTGACTACGCGGGACGGGGCGCTATATCATACACCACTCAAAAAATGTTTCGTCCTCGAAACTAACTGAGTACTTATTTTTGGACTACCTTGCTCCAAGGACTCTCGTACACACTCTGCCTACGCGTTTCTTCAATCCGAGCCACGCTCACACTAGTATCAATCCTTCCTTTAACACGACATCAAAATCCTCGACACTTTTCCATTCCTCAAGTCTTACTTGAATTTAACGTGTCACTTGGTTAGATCGTGCACATATTTCAAGCGTCCCTAAAATACATACAATCAACCAAACTGCATCGAATCGTATCGTGCACATATTTAGGCATCCCAGAAATATATGCATGTGTTGAAGCATGGAAAATATCAGAATGATGATCTATGCGGCTCGGAACAGGAGAACCCCATGCGGCTCATACAGGAGCAGTCCCATGCGGTTCAGAGAGACTCTTAGTCTCATGCGGCTCGGGGCAGGAGAGTCCATGCGGCTTACATAGGGACAATCCTATGCGGTTCAAAGAGCCCCCCAGCTGCATACGGTTCAGCTTCACACAGCTGGTCATCGAGTAATGGCCCTATTCAATGCTCTGCCATAATTTGACAGCTGACGGCTCTGACATGAAATGTCATAATGGTCCTGTCATAATGACATACTCTGTGGGAACAGGAGAAAATCTCTGACACAATCCGAGATTGCCACGTGGCTACTCCCATGCGGCTCAATTGAAGAACAGCTTCATGCGGCTGGCGAGAATTATTTTCCTGCGGTTCACCAAGAAGCCATCCCATGCGGCTGGCAAAAATCATCTTCATGCGGCTCACCAAGAAGCCATCCCATGCGGCTCACAAGTACTATACCTATGCGGCTCACCGAGAAACTATCCCATGCGGCTAGCAAGTACTATACCTATGCGGCTCACTGAGACGCTGTCTCATGCGATTCACGGATATCATGCGGTTCTGACAGGGTCCACCATTAAGACACGTGGCAGAGATTCAATGGCCCTCACGACTTGACAGCTGGTAGCAAGAATGATTATGGGATGCAGATCAATCAGAGATTTACCAGATCCCAATGAACATATTTAATGTTATCCTCATAATTAATGAGATCAGGTCATATCATTCATGATCAAGCCAATGGGACACGTGGTGAGAGATCCAAGCTTGACACAACCAATCATGAAGATTTAAAGCAATCAGCATTAATCATTCACAGGATACAATATTATCCCCATTTATGGCCCAGATCCTTCACGCCTTAAACTAATGGTCCAGATTGATTATACATCAGGCCGCCGCCACTTTGAGAATGGGTAATCGTCCAAACCCTAATGATGCCCCCACTATTATAAATAGCAAGGTGCCATTCCCTTGTAAAGGAGAGACACTATCAGAGAAAGATATACGGAGAGACTCCCCCAATAATCAGAGAGAAAAATACACAGAGAGAGAGAGAAGCCAGAAGAGTAATAGAGGGAGAGCAAGAAGAGCAATTCTTCATCAACGCCAACCATCTCTTCATAGGAGCCAAGGCTGCATATCGATCGTCCAAGGAGTAAGGCAGGGCTGCCGTCGCCTTCCCGAGCCTCTATCGTCACCCCCCACAATCAAAAATAAACAATTGTACTTAGATTGCTGTACCTAGGTTTTCGTCCCTAGGCTTTCTTTGTACAAACGAGTTTGTAACGTGAAGTAAAAGTCCAGTCCTTCCATTAAACTGTTCTGCTCTTTTATATTTTATGGCAAACACGATGGCGACTCTAATGGGGACAAACATTTCCACGGCCGAGGAGTTGGTGACGCAATCGGATACAGCCAAGCTTGGCTCCACGTAACAGAAAATGGTCGCCCGGTTCGACCAACAGGCGTTCAAAGAAATGCTCTCCAACAAGAGTGCTAGCCCGGTCCAGAAGCGAGCCCGCACGAAGAAGGCCCGCAAGGAGTGGAGACCCTGATCCTTCGTTCCTACTGAAGCTCTTGCAGAGATACCCTCTGTTGTTCAAGACGGCGAGCAAGACTCTCCTGCGGCCCTACTTCAGACCGTAGACAACTCTGCTGTCCCCAAGTCCGGCAGAAGAAAATACTATGATGCTGGACTTGCAGGGGCAAAGAGGAACTCTAGGCGATCCGAGCCGCATAAGGGTGCTAGCCGCATGAAAAAAGCTCATACGGCCATATCCGCTAGCCGTATGAAGAAAACTCATGCGGTCACATCTGTCAGCCGCATAGCTTATGCGGCTACAGTTGCCAACCACATGGATAAAGCTTATGCGGTTACTGAAGTCAATCGTTTACAGAAAACCCATGCGGCCACAATTGCCAACCGCATGCGGCCAGCCTGCACGATCGCGACTCCTACTAATCGTACCAAAGCAACTCATCCGGCAGCTAAAGGCAGCCGCATGCAGAAAGCCTGCACGGTTCCCAATCCTAGCCGCATAGTGACTGTTCCATGCTTCTCTCAATCAGTCTTCGACCGTCTCTCATGCGGTCCTGACCCTGATGATTCTCTGGATGATAAGCCAGACTCTGTGATATTCAACTTGGACTCTTCCTATTACGCACCCACGAGTGCTAAAAGGAAGAAGTCTAGGGCAGCGCGGGCCCACCAAGCCCAGTCAGCTGCCCCAACCTCTGACTATCAGGGCGTCCCGCTAATTATTACACGGGCCTCGGATGGAAAGTTGTACAGAACCACTCGAGTCCAGCCCCCGGCGGCAGACGGACAGAGAGGTTCACAAAAGTCTTCCAAAATCCCGGGAGCAAACAGGGTCGGTCCAGACCCGTCTGACTTGCGTGAGGCCATCCTCCACAAACGCAAGGAAAGAAAAGATGCATCGGGATGCAAAGAGTCCTCCCACGGACGTTACTGCACCCAAATCATCGTCAACTACTGCTGCAATGACACAACAATACGAGAGGACCGACAGTCTGTCTTTCAAAGACTGCAACAACCATCTTCAGAAGACGAGGCACTACCCGTCGTCTCCTGCAACTCTGCTCGGAAAGTCCCCGCTGATGGAAGGGGGAAGAAGACAAATGTTTCCAGCCCGAAGACCTCAACCACTGCAACTAAAAGACTGTCGTCTAAGTGGGTGCCCACCACCGGAGTTTTTCAAGGTACTCGCTCTAAGACGAAATCTGCTACAGTGGGAGGCCCGTCGTCCGTAACGCAGGGGGTTGCTGGGGCTGGGGGTAGCACCCCTCCGAGCCTCCACAACAATCCGATATTCCAAGAAGACGAGCCAGGGGAGACAACTCTTCCATCAGATACAGCCGCGGCTGGCATCCCCGAGGACGTCCACGACTCTCAAGATGAAGCAAGCTCTGAAGCCGGGGGTACTATTCCCTCCGAGTCTGAACCAGAAGAGAATATTCCTACATATCCCGATGACTTCTCGGTACATGGGTATGACTCGGAGGATACGTCCTCCACCGTCCCTTCCGTTTCTCATCATATAAGGATGGTGTTCATGACGGACAGCAATCAAAGTGGTTTCAATGATCGCCAGCGCATCGACACTCTGGAGGCCATACTACAGGCCTTGGTCAAGTCTATAGATGAAATCAAGACGGCTCTTCCAACTCTGCAAGGAGGAACACCTGGCCAAACAAGCATGGGTCCCGCGGTCAATGCGGACTCGAACTAAGCGGCACCGAATCCGTGCAACAATCCTCCCAAAATAACGGCTCCCACCGCTGCAGATGATGCCAGGGAAGCAAGAAGAGAGGTCCAGGAGCTCCGAGCCCTGTTTCACGCCCGAAAAAACTCTCAAGACCTCAGAATACGGCAACCATACCCGGCTGCATGGAGGGATGTTCCTTTTTCCCCAAGATATAAGTCGTTTAACATCAATCCCTATGATGGCAAGACCTCAGCGAGTCGGTACATCACTTACTTCGAGGTCACCATGGACCATCTGCCCCACGACGATACTATTCTCACCCGATTATTCGTCGGGGCATTAGAAGGAGTCGCTTTCGACTGGTATCGTAATTTGTCGGACAACTGTATCTACTCCTTCGTCGGCTTCAAGCGCCTGTTCTTCGAGAGATTCTATGAAGTAGGGCAGGACGTCACCATGTCCACCCTCATGGACGTCATCCAAGGGGAGAAGGAGCAGACAAGGAACTACATCGAACGGTTTTGCCAAACCGCCATGAAGCTGCCCTCCGGAAATCCGGATTCCTCTTTAATTGAAATTTGCCAAAAGAGACTGCTTCCAACGATCAGTCTCTGGATGGGCGAAAGTCAATTCAAGGATTGGAAGTCGTTCATCATCAGCGCCACAAATGCCGAAGAACGGCTGAAGAAGGCTCGCCAACTGGGATTGCACATCTTGGAAGAAAAAAAATAAGGGCAAGCATCCCAACAAAAATAATGGGGGTGGCCCCTCCAACAATCGGGATAGCAAAGGAAAGCAGGCTATGGTGGCCGATAGAGCACAAAATCCTGAGCCAAAGCCTGCAGACAAATAATGGCCGCAAATCACTTACTCCTTCAAAGACGGTCACGTCAAGCCCATCTTGGACATGCTCATACAAGGGGACAGAATTCAGCTTCCTCCACCAAGACGGGAACCGCGGCCGACAGAGATGGAGAATCCAAAGTACTGCCATTATCATCGCTATGTCCATCATGCTACACATGATTGCTACCAGCTGAAACGGTACATCCAAAACCTCATCGATTCGAACATTCTGGCCATCGATTTCGAAGAGGTAACCGTAGCGGCCAATATGGTGTCCGTACAATTCGGCAGCTTCCCTCCGACGGAGACTCAAGACGGGGTGATCCCCATCCCTCTGGCGACAATGGAGATTACCAATCTTCTACCTCCCCGAGATCAGGCTGCCGGTCTAGTACCCCTCACCACATCACGAGGGAAGGTCATGTGGATCCATCCAGACTTGGTGTCAGAAGTGACCCGGCCCACACCATCTTCCACCGACAAGAAGAAAAGTGGAAAAGTTAGGACCTGCCATACAATCTCGGTAGACATCGAGGAAGCTACAGCCGTCATTACGCGATCTGGAGCGCAATCCCAACCTGTGGTTGACAATCCAGCTGAGAATCATCAACCCACTACAACTGATGCTCCGGGACCAGCTCAGCCTTCGACGAACGACAAGCCTAGGACGAGGGAGACTCGCTTCGACAAGTCCCTCCGAAAAGAGGCAGCCCAAGGGCTAGAGAGGCCCTACAACTTTGACATCTTAGCACAATTGGCTAACACACCGGCCAAATTGTCACTGTACGAACTCCTAAGGCTCTCCAAGGACGTTCGTATTGCATTAAGCGAAGCACTCCAAAATGTCGATGTCTATTTGGCTCAATCCAACCTCACCGGGGAGGACTCACCCGTGGATCTCCAAGACAGTGCCTGCACGGGAGCAATGCCCAACATCGTCTTCACTCCGCAGGACATGCTCATCAAAACCAACCTACTCGATCGCCCGCTATAGTACATGGGATACATCGGCGACGTGAAGGTGGATCGGATGCACATAGATCCTGGCTCTTCTATAAGCATCATCCCGAAGGGTCTACTACATCATCTCCGCATCCCAATGCATCGCCTGACACCTACAAGCACCGCCATAAGCGGGTTCAATTCGGACAAGAGCTACCCTATTAGAAAGATTCGTCTGAAGTGTCAAATTGGTGACCTCCAATCCGAAGTCACCTGCTACGTCATCGATGCAGACACTTCTTACAACATCCTCTTGGGGTGCCCGTGGATACACGATTATATAATCGTACCTTCCACGCTGCACCAGTGCTTCAAATATATCGACAAACACGGCTTCGTGAGGACGGAATTTGCTGATATCGATCCCTTCAAAGGGGTCGAATCTTACTGCTCAGAATCCTGCCTGTACGAAAAGTTGAAGGAGCATCTTGGTGAAGGAGAAGCCAATTCCGAGACAGCCGCTAGATCCGAAGAGCCCCTGACGATCCACCTCCAAGCTCGCAAACCGGGCAGGTCTGTACCCCTTGCCGCCACTCTGCGTAAGGACGCAATCAGCCTCTCGGCACAAGAAGAGCAAATGATAATCCGGCTGCCAAGGTCTGGCCAAGCGCCAAGATCCACAACGAGGCCACTAACAATCAGACTGCCGAGAGTCGGTCAAACACAAATGGAGAAGCTCAATCCCTCCGATAAACCACTGACGATACGCCTTCCCAAGAAGGGTCGTCACCCTGATGCAAGGTCTGATACTTCCAGCGAACTAGCCACTCCTCGCCCCACATCGAGTACCAAACTGGGGGTTGCTAGTCTGCCAACAACTCCACGCTCAACTCCATCAACTGAACCGCTGACGATCAAGCTCCCCGGGTCGTCCTCCCAGTCTGCATTTAAACAGGGGGTAGCCGAAGAAGAGTCAGAGCTGGCCAAGTATGTGGTTGCTCATACTGAGACTTGCTCATGTTGCCCATCAACGGTAGGTTCTTGAAGAAGTATTACGTCCGAAACGACATCCTCAAAAAAAACAAAAAAAAAAAAAGAGAAAACCCGATGATTGAGTTATGTACCATCCGGTACCGCTGAACTCACTTCCATAATATTCCAGATTACCGAGTCATGTACCCGCTGGTGCTGCTGAACTCACAGCCACAACATTCCAGATTATCGAGTCATGTACCCGCTGGTGCCGCTGAACTCACTTTTACAATATTCCAGATTATCGAGTCATGTACCCGCTGGTGCAGCTGAACTCTCACTTCTAAATTCCAAATTATCGAGTTATGTACCCGCAGGTGCCTCTGAACTCACATTCCGATCACTCTTCCGGGGGAAAGTCATGTATGACCATACCTCTGAACCTTCTTTCTGAAAGATATCCTCCCTCATGATCCACTACCTGCACTCCCAGTGCACAAAAAGAGTAACAGATCCACAAATTTCTAAAACGGCCATGTCCTCATTACCTCTGAGTCGTTTTACTTCCGCCAAAAACAAATCACCCTTTTACATAGAACTTCTATGTCCTCATTACCTCTGAGTCGTTCTATGTACCCTCCTTCATTGAGCCCACTCCTGCAATGTCCTCATTACCTCTGAGTGGGAAGGCTCTGTCGAAGAAACCCTCATGCTTGCCATATCCTCATTACCTCTGAGTAAGTATGTTGATCTCTTTCGACTTATTATCCGTACCCACAACCGGAGTACGCTAAGGATAATAGGTCCACAAATATTCTCCGCTGAGTGCACTCCTGCCATGTCCTCATTACCTCTAAGTAGGAAGACTCCACGGTAAAACCTTCGTACTTACCATGTCCTCATTACCTCTGAGTAAGTATGTTTTTTGTCTCTTGTCTTATTATCCGTACCCTGAACCAAGGTACGCCAAGGATAATAGGCCCACAAATGTCCTCAGTTGACCACAAATGTCCTCTGTTGACCGTAAATTTCTCATCATACCCCGGGAGCTCAGCTGCTCCATAGAATTCTTTTGCCCGATACCAAGAACCTCCATATCCGCCTTACCGTGGAGTTGTTCTAGGTATCCCTATCAAACTTATTATCCGTACCAAAAACCAAGGTATGCCAAGGATAATAGGTCCACAAATTTCCTCTGTTGACCCTAAATGCCGTACTAGGTCCCCTAGTACATCTACATCTTTCCTCATCATTATATGCTTTCGGAGCCCAGCTGTTCCATAGCATTCTTTCACCCAATGCATAGAACTTCCACGTTGATAGCACCTCTGATTTGTTCTATGTATCCTCATTCGAGTTCACTCCTACCACGTCCTCATTACCTCTTAGTAGGATGGCTCTACTTTAGACCCATATTTACTACGTCCTAATCCCCTCTGGGTAAATATGATGGTTCCCTCTCTCAACTTATTATTCGTACCTAAAACCGAGGTACGCCAAGGATGATAAGTCCACATAAAATCTCCAGCGGAACTACCCAAACCCATCACGTCCATGCTACCTCTGATTGGATTTCTACACCCAAACAACTCTACTTTCCATGCTTCTTATTCAAAGTGTTCCAAATTTACAATTTGGAAACATTGAAGGGGGTCCTCTAGAAGCATGGAAAATATTGCTTTTAGTACTACATCGGAAAGGAGAAGAAGAAAGGGCTCACTCCATTCTATAAATAGAGCCCCCTTTCTTCTTTTGAAAAGGGCACCAACTTCTCTTCCCTCCTTCCAAACTTGGACTCTTCCTATTGCGCACCTTCGGGTGCTAAGTAGAAGAAGTCTAGGGCAGCGCGGGCTCATCGGGCTCAGTCAGCTGTCCCAACCTCTGACCATCAAGAGCGTCCCGCTAAGTGGGCCTCTGATGGAAAGTTGTACAGAGCCGCTCGTGTCCAGCCCCCGGCGGCAAACAGATAGAGTGGTTCTCAAGAGTCTCCCAACAAAGATCGAGGGCAAGTGTTTCTATTAGCCCCACATCAGGAAGCAAACATGATACCTACGCACTCGTGTGTTCGGGATACCCGGGCCCACAAAGCGAGTGCACGGGCTGATCGAGACATTCCTCATGTGAGTCATGAGACGTCCTTCATGCGGCTCGGTCATAAGACATTCCTCATGCGGCTCGGTCATGAGACGTCCTTCATGCGGCTCGGTCATGAGGCATTCCTCATGCGGCTCGGTCACGAGACGTCCTTCATGCGGCTCGGTCATGAGACATTCCTCACGCGGCTCGATCATAAGACGTCCTTCATGTGGCTCGGTCATGAGACGTCCTTCATGCAGCTCGGTCATGAAACGTTCTTCATGCGGCACAGAACCCAGGAAGCTTCATGCGGCTCAAAATCAAACGAGCTTCATACGGCTCAGGAGTCCCATGTGGCTCAAACACATAGGAAACTCGAGTAAACTCCATGCGGCTCAGAGAGAGAGGCCACGTGGCATTCAAAACAGCTGTGCTCAACGTCTGGACGCATTTAATGTTCTGACGGCTGACAGCTGACAGATGACAGACCTGACATAAAGTTGTCATAATGACTGACACGAAAAGCAGAATTTTCCTAAGAAATAAGGAAAATCTTCACCAATACGGCGCTGTCTACCAAGCTTCGAGACAGGTCCATACGGCCAGACTAGACGAGTTCATGCGGCCAGTGCAAAAAAATCTATAAAGACTCTCGTGCGGCTCGGCCATGAAGAAACCCATATGGCTCGGCCATGAAGACTCTCGTGCGGCTCGGCCATGAAGACCCCCATGCAGCTCGGTCATGAACATATTCATACAGCTCGGTCATGACAACCTTCATGCGGTTCGAGTGTAGAGACTATTTATGCGGCTCGGTCATGAAATCTTCCATACGGCTCGGTCATGACGACCATCATGCGGCCCAAATATGAACACTCCTCATGCGGCTCAATAATGATGACAGGACACATATCCTAAAGATAATCAAATCTTGGATCAGATCCCAATAATTTGGGACACGTGGCAAGAGAATGAATTAAATTGATTCATTTAGATTTGCAGACATCAGCAAATCATCATGATGAAGATTTATTGCAATCAGCATTTATTATTGATGGGATTTGGCATAATCCATATTAATGGTCCTGATCCTTCACACTCAAGACTAATGGTCCAGATTGATCACTTATCAGGCCGCCGCCACTTTGAGAATGGGCAATCATCCAAACCCTAATGATGCCCCCACTCCTATAAATAAGCAAGGTGCCATTCCCTTGCGAAGATAGACAGAGAGAGGTTCCCCCTAATAATCAGAGAGAAAATATATAGAAAGAGAGAGAGAAGTCAGAAGAGCAATACGAGGAGAGCAAGAAGAGCATTTCTTCATCAACGCTAACCATCTCGTCACAGGAGTCAAGGATGCATACCGATCGTCCAAGGAGTAAGGCAGGGCTGCCGTCGCCTTCCAAAGCCTCTATCGTCACCCCCAGAATCTAAAATAAATAATTGTACTTAGACTGCTGTACCTAGGTTTTTGTCTCTAGGCTTTCTTTGTACAAGCGAGTTTGTAACGTGAAGTAAAAGTTCGGTCCTCCCATAAAACTGTTCTGCTCTTTTATATTTCATGGCAAACAGCATGTCAGCCGAATCTTGTGAGTGGTATTCCTATATTCTTGATTCACTCTATCCATCCATACCAATCCTCAAGATCAATCTTTCGATTGCTAACTCTTGAAACATGAACATCTTGACTAACCACTAGGCCATTTTTCAAAGCTAAAGTCAATGTCAGGATTGGAATCAGACTTCCTCAATAATAATGCCAATAATGATCCCAATCCTAGGGTCAAACCAAAGTCGATAATACAGGATTTTCTACCCAAGCTCGCGTCACTCAGATTTCTAAATATCGAGCATGATCACCTAATTCGTATCAAGACACTCGTTGCGCATATTCAAATATGTTCAAATCACCAATTCTAACCAATTCATGTATTCAATCACGAGGTCGTCTAACACGACAATTTGTCATGCCCTAATCTCACGTAAGTTCGATTATCTATGTTGGACATGAATCACCATGCCACGTTCTCGTAGGATAATCGTCCTCATTAGAGCGTAACTCTTGCTTGAGTCTAACCTAATTCATTCTCGATATGCGGATTGGACATACCCAATCCTCAAGTTCAATCGTCAAGCACACTGAGTCATTCTCTCGTCCACCTTCACGTCAAATCACAAGTCGAAGCAATCAAATTGCCATGCCATACAAGTTCGATTACTCCCGCTGTATGAACCACAATACCAGTGCTCACGCGGAGTGATTGCCCTAGTCGGCATGACGCATGTGTGAGGCTGGAGTTGTGTTTGCATAAGACAAAAACATCAATGTTGTTGTTATCGTCGAAGCAATCCAAACATTTTAGTTTCATCCAAGCCAAATCTCGGTTTGATAGTCTGACCGTCATTCGTTTAACTAGAAAATTCTCGAGCCAAGTCTATTTTTTTCTCGACACAATTCAACGTCCCGAGTATAGCATCCATCGGAACAATGACATTTTATACGATCATCGTTCCTAGAATCAGTGTACCCCCGAGTTATCGTACATCGATCTTTGATACGCCTCAATACCATCGTTGATGTACGTAACATGACGATCTTCTTTGCAACGAACTCTGAGTCGTGCAACTGATGCTATTGTACGAATTGGATATACCACAATTTTATTCAACCAAATTTGAAATCATAAGTGCGATCCTTCAGGTTTCATTCATTTTTATTCATCGTTCTGAATCCTGATTCAATATTATTTTCTAACTTGCGTTGCCCATTCACAAGTTGTCCGAACGACATCTCATTCAGGACATTCGAAGTCACGGCCAACTAAGCATGACGCATTCTAAGGCTTTGCTCGATCGCATGGCCTCGCCGACATACTTGCCGTTACCCCTAATCCTCAATTTTTGTTCGAATGATTTCCCAGACGGGCCAATGCCTGCGCGGGATGGGGCACTACATGTTCCCACTTCAACTAAGGAATAGGAAGTGGTTATAGAAGTCCGGCTGATCTCTAATGCTCGACAATGACCTACTGACAAACCAAGCATCTAGCTACAAATTGTGGAATCTCCCTCTTTATTCCGTGCCACCAGAAATGTTGCCTCAAATCTCGGTACAACTTTGTACCCATGGAATGGATAGAGTAGATAGAACTATGTGCTTCGTCCATCAATTCCTACCGATGCTCTCCGTTTGGAACAAATAAGCGCTCTTCGTACCTCAATGTTCCATCCTCGTGAATCCGCAACCCTGTCTGCTCTTCTGCCTCAGTCTTCTCAAGGAGTCTTCTGAATCTCGCATCCGTAAGCAATGCGGCCTTAATCCTCTCAACTAGTGAAGACCAAACTTTAAACTGTGCTAGAACACCTTCTGATCCCGACAATATGACTTTGATCCCAAATTCCTGAAGATCCTCAAGCAAATGATGTTGTGCCGTCAAAAAGAAAGCTGTAGGCTTCCTACTCAAGGCGCCTGCAACTACATTCGTCTTCCCCGGATGATACTGTAGCTCAATATTGAAGTCCTTCATTAGCTCCAACCAACATCTTAGTCTCATATTCAACTCTTTCTGAGTAAAGTCGTACTTCAAACTCTTGTAGTCGGTGAATATCTCCACTCCCTCTCTATATAGATATTGCCTCCAGAGCTTTAGTGTAAACATGACTACAGCTAACTCTAGATCATGCGTCAGATAATTCTTCTCATGAGTCCTCAACTGCCTCGATGCATAAGCAACTACCTTACCATGCTGTATCAGGACACATCCCAATCCACTGCCGGATGCGTCACTATATACCATAAAGCCTCCTGACCCTAAAGGAAGAGTCAAGACAGGTGCTGTCATAAAATGCTTCTTCAGTTCATCAGAAGACGTCGGACACTCTGCTGTCCAGATGAACTCCTGCTCCTTACGCGTCAACCGCGTCACGGGCTCCGCAATCCTCGAAAAATTCTCTACGAACCTCCGATAGTATTCGACAAGTCCAAAAAAACTCCTCACCTCAGAAACTGATGTAGGCACTGGCCATGTCGCAATGGCCTCTATCTTCTCCGGATCAACTGAAAGTCCTTCACCAAAAATGATATGGCCGAGAAATGAGACCTTGTCTAAGAAAAAGTCACACTTACTTTGCTTAGCATACAACTTCTTCTCTCTCAATACTCCCAACACAACTCGAAGATGCTATTCTTGCTCCTCACGGCTCTTAGAGTATACCAGTCTATCATCAAAGAATATCACTACAAATTTATCTAGATACTGGTGGAACACTTTAATCATCATATTTATGAATACTGCTGGCACGTTGGTTAGATCAAACGGCACCACCAAAAATTCATAGAGTCCATACCTCGTCCGAAAAGCTGTCTTTTGAATGTCTTCCTTCCGTACCCTGATCTGATGGTATCCGGACCTGAGGTCGATCTTAGAAAACACTCGTGCACCACTAAGATGATCAAACAGGTCATTGATACACGGTAATGGATATTTATTCTTTATCGTTACCTCGTTCAATTTCCTGTAGTCGATACAGAAGTGCACAGACCCATCCTTCTTTGGCACAAATAAGACGGGCGCTCCCCATGGAGAAGCACTAGATCGAATAAATCCTTTATCTAGCAATTCATCTAGCTGGGCCTTCAACTATTTGAAGAACAGATGGCAACTCTAGAGGGGGGGTGAATAGAGTTATAGCAATAATAACCAATTAAAAATTAACTCTTTCACGATCTAAAAATAATCAGAGTAAATGCAAAAAATAAAAAAGGAGTAAGAGAGCATACGCAAACACAACCAATTTTAACCTGGTTTCCCTCGTGGAGGACTAGTCCAGGCATGAGAACTCTAGCTCAGGATTAAATCTACTATTTGTGAAATAGTAGTTATACCCCGTGCCTTTACTTCAGAAGAGCACGTCAACTTCTTACAATGGATCGCAGTGGCGATGCTTGGAATTTTTTAAGCTACTTCTTGAACTCTTGCACAAGAATCCTAACTCAGAGATGCTGAGCACTCGAGACTTAGGAAACTTGTGGCTAGTAGATGAGAAGGGTATGGCTTATATTGAGCTTAAGAGAGAAGAGAAGAGAAGATTGGATGATGAAAATGAGAGAATTCTTGGCCTATTTATAGGTTTTTAACAGGCAGAATTCGGTCAGAATTCTGGTAGAAATTTTTAAAAATTTGGCCGTTGGACAACTAGCAACCAGCCAACCCTAAAAATTAGGGTGCTTAATTTTAGGGGACAGAGTTCGGCCCGAACTCTGTGTGGAGGCAGAGTTCGGCCCGAACTCTTTCTCCAGAGCACAGAACTGGTCCAAGGGTCCAATGGGCTAAGTTTGGATGTGGAGCTTTATGGACTTTGGATAGGTTGTGGGTTGAGTCTCAAGAGCCCAGCATAACTCAGCTTACAATCATTCTAGACTCAATAAAATATAAAAGTACAGACGCAAAAATGACTTGTATTTGCACAACTGAGCTGTCTTCTGAGCAGTCGTCTGGCTTGAGCAGAATATAGTCGTCGTGTGTCTTATTGAATTATCACAAGTATTATTTAGTCAATGTTATCAATATTTGGTTGACTGTGACTTTGTGTCAACAATCTCCCCCATATTGATAATTGACAAAATAATAATTGTATATTCAATATCCATACCTGGACACATGTAACAACATAGCTCCCCCATAATAAGTGTCGAGCTTAAGAGTAGCTCCCCCATAAACAATACTGTGAATCTCTGTTGGCCTGTTAATAATATTCTTCCAAAAGCACAAATAAACCAAACAAACAGAAACAGAAACAGAATATACACATAACTCCCCCTTTCGGCATTTAGCAATATGAGATAGATAAATGATAACTGGCAAAACACACGTAAAGGAGAAAAAACTGCATATAAGATAAAGACCAAGAGTCATTATGACATAGAAACTGATAATAGAACTACAAAGTCTCAAAAGCACAATGCATAATAAGTCTACTACAAATCAAATATATAAAAGTAACTAAAGCAGAATGCAGAAAACATAATCTAAGATCTCCAGTAGCAGCCTCAAGTAGCAGTCCTAACCCATCATCGAGCACGAGAGGGCCCGACGTCGTCCGATGGATCAGTAAAGAAGCGACGTGGGTCCGCAAAAGCCGCATCCGGATCCATGTAGCGACGAACCCAAGGGTCATCAATACGAAAGCCCTCACGATCGGGATCTCGCTCCATAGGAATGGGCATGGAGGGATGACAAGACATGGAATACCAAATATCATGCAGCGAGTTGCTGATAGCACTCATCTGCAAGGTAGTCTGATAGTCCAGCTGAGTCCATCGATCGTCCACCAAAGTGAAACGATCTCGAAGCATGGCCTGAAGTGACTCAAAAGTGGCCGGAGGAGGAGGAGGATCCTGTCCGAGAGGAGGGGCATCTGGCTCATCCTCAGAATGCTCAGACACGACCGGTGAGCCAACGGTCGCATGAAGCCTCCTTGCCTTGGAGAGAAAGGCAGGGGCAGGTAAGAATAGACACTCATCAAGGGGTACATGGAACGTACGAAAGATCATACGAAGGGATAAGGCATAAACCAAAGATCTTGGTTTCTTTCTACAGTTGATCATCCAATCCATCATTGTGCGTGGGAGGTTAAAAGGAACATGGAAGTGGAGATGGTACAAAGCTGAAATCTCAAAATAAGTGACTTCATCGGTAGAACCCACTTTGGGTAGAATGGTGTTGAAAATGATCCGATGAAGCTCATAGAAATAAGGATTGAGGAACTTTGCCAAGAGCTTACGAGGACGTGTGTTAGGGCTACACAGGTCGTCGTTGAAGCTCTCTAGTGAAATCCCTTCGGGAAAGATAAAGGATCTACCTTCAACAAGCTTCTCCCAAGAATTTAGATATATAAGGTCAAGATATTTGGCCAATTCAAAATCATCAAGTGAGATATCAATACCCGCAACACGTGAATAGATGTGAGTAT
This sequence comes from Iris pallida, assembly GCA_029216955.1. NCBI lineage: Eukaryota > Viridiplantae > Streptophyta > Magnoliopsida > Asparagales > Iridaceae > Iris > Iris pallida. The sequence goes on from JANAVB010003400.1 coordinate 72,844,434, forward strand.
CATCATGAGTCAAGTTGTAATAAAACATTTGAATGGCACTACGATAAATGACCGAATTTGAAGTAACAAGTTCGTCAAGGCAAAGGTCATTAAAGAGTGCATCATATTGTGAAAAAATTATAAAGTTTATGGGGTATCCCGCAAACACCGGACGTGTCCGAAAATCACTAAACCACTCATTTGATGCGTCTAGTGATATAAAAATCCAGTCGTCAAAAGTGTTTGGATCACGTGGACGTGGAGGATTGAACAATGGATGGGTTTGTTGTTCAATATCCGGTACAAAGGGTGGTGCAACGGGCAGCTCAACGGGAGAAGGAGCATTCTACGAGGACGCACCCTCGGTCCGAAGTCTCTTCCCATGGTTGAGCAATCGTAGAGCCATAACACAATAGATAGATGATCATAAAGAAATTTGAGATATAGAGAAGTAAGGAATTATACCTCAAAGTAGTGAAAGATTATGAAAGAGAATTGAAAACTAAGCCTCCTCCTTGATTTTGGGAAAGAATGGAGCACAAGAGAGGAGAAACTAGGGTTAGGGTTTTGAGAGTTTTGAGTAGGAGAAATAGAAAAGGTGGTAAGAGGAAGGAGAGGGAAGAGAAACCGAAATTAAAAGGAGGGTTTCTCTTGGTCGGGTCAATTAATGACCATTGGATCAACAATTGGATCAACGGCTGAGCCTGTTCCCGATTCTGGAACAGGCAGGCCAAATTTGGCCCGAACTCTGGTAGGGGCAGAGTTCGGCCCGAATTCCGGATCTTGAGGACAGAACAGGAATCAGGCTGAGTTGAGTCAAAAAATTGGTTAAGTAAAGATAAAAACCAATGTACTACATGAGTTTAAGTACAGATAAGGATCCAATAGGTAAATAGATGAGTAGCAGATAGTGAGTTCAAAGCAGTTATATGAAGTATGAAAAATTAGTATTTCAGCATGTGATAGATGAAAATGAACCGTATAATAAACAAGGATTTATATCACAATTCAATATTTTGAAGCTGCCATGGGTTAGCTGCAGGGGCCGGATCCCAGCTATCGGTAGTCCTGAGGACTAGTGCACCGTGTCGCTTAGGCTTTTACGCCTTGTTGTCAGAAGGGCCCTTTCGGCTTGTACCCATAGCACGTTCATCATGAGAGAATCACAATATATTCGATATTTACGTAGGTTTATTTTAATTTATAACAGCTTCATCTAAAATTCCAAGTTTACGACAAAGAAAATTGAAGCGCTCTTCGGATAATGGTTTGGTAAAGAAATCTGCTAACTGATGATCAGTGTCAATAAATTTTAAGTTAATCGTGCCATTTTGCTGATGATCACGCAAAAAGTGGTGACGAATTTCAATGTGCTTCGTGCGTGAGTGACAAATGGGGTTCTTAGTCTAGTTTATAGCACTAGTGTTGTCAGAAAAGATTGGAATATGCATGAAAGATAAATTATAGTCTTCAAGGGTTTGCTTCATCCACATAATTTATGCACAACAACGCACAGCTGCGATGTATTCAGCTTCTGTTGTGGATAGTGCAACAGTATTCTGCTTCTTGCTAAATCAAGAGACTAAAGCTTTTCCTAATAAATGACACTTATCCACTACAAGAAATATTGGTTTTTACGGCGTGCAAAGTATGTCATAAAAAGTTTTTACAGCGTTCAATACATGCCTCAATGAAAGCCGTATTTGCCCGCGTCATAAAAAGTCACTATTTTTTACGGCATACAATGTATGCCGTGAATACACTATTTGTACGGTATGCCGTGGATGCCGTGTATACACAATAAATTATGATATTTCTTGTATATCGTGGAAAGTATAAACTAGACATCAATTACTGCTTAAAAAGTACTAAATACACATAAATTAGGACATATTATGCACGTCTTTAATGCACAGATATTATGACATATAATGTATGTCGTAAAAAGTACTGAATACACATAAATCAGGACATATTATGCACGCCTTAATTTCTCTTCAATTTTTTTTATTAAAAAATCATGCTTTAATAGTAATCAATTTTACCATTGACAACAAACTACAAAACAACAAGACGTCATTAATCCAACAAGATATAATTACGAAAAATAATATCAAATGATCCAACAATTATGAAAAATAATAACTTTCACTTTGACAATAATATATAATGATCCAAATCCTAAGTTTATCCAGCAAATACGAGAAAGCATAACTTTCACTTAGACAATAATATCCAATGATCTAAATCCAAAATTTATGTAGCAATTACGAAAAAGCCAACTTTCACTTAAATATTAATATCTAATGATCTAAACCCAAAATTTATACATTAAAACATAATGTCGGACAACAACTAGCCCACCATCTTCTCCAGCATAACCTGCCCTATGTCTGACAATCTCTCATCCCATGTCTGCAACCTACAATAAAAGCAAAAGAGGTAGTTGATATGAGCATCTTGATTATTCTGTATGAAATGTCGTTGTACTATAGAGATACAAGAAATCTTTTACTGAAAGATGATACACTTCAATATGTAATGGAAACTAAATCCTTCAACGGGAAGGCACTATAAACAATGGATGGATGGCATCAAAGTCAAGTAAAGGGGTGCTTCATAGGTTTTCACCACTACAACCTTTTTGAAGATTTAACATAGTATGGTCACCACCTACTTTTTCAACTTGCAACATGTATCATGTATCAATGTGCTTGTGTATCCTATCGCGTATAGTTTTGTGAATCGAAACTGAATATTGTTTCTAATAATATGCACAATAAGATCCAGATGTTAGTCTCAAAGTAATTTGAAGTCATGGAAACTTGATTTATAAAATTACACTAACCAATTTTTTTATCCCTTTAGCTTCTTCACCCGTAATATAGAGTGGATCGGGCACATGAAATTTTATTACGTCTATTTTTCTTCTATTGGCATCCGTAGTATTTGAGAGAACTTCCATAGCCTCAACTGTCCGCTCATACTGAGGATCAGATTTGTCATCAGTCCACGACAGAAGTACCACACCAGGCTTAACAAAACATCACATATTATCAATGGTATCATTATCACCTACAAAATAATAGCTTGAATAAAAATTCTATCTAGTACAAATTTTAGCTCAGATCACAATAATTTTTTTTAAAATTCGCTCATCTAGATGGATTTAAATCACAATAAAACATTTTAGCTCAAAAAGGCTTTAATTCACAACAAAAAAAACTTGCAAACTAAATCATCTAAACAAAAGTGACGCAAAGAAGGGAGTTGAATACAACCAGAGTATATAAAAAATACGTAGTCAAAGAATGGTGGATCTAATAATAGGATTGAGCACATTTTTGCCAGTGTGTAGAAGTGATCTGAAAGGTTATTTTTCAGATAAAAGAAGTAGTGCGAGATGGAAATTATCCAAAGTGTATATATTCAAGTTGATTTCATGGGTTGTATGACATTTGTCTTATTGTGGTGGTTCACATTCCATGCTGAACAGGAAATGCTAAATTCATGGCATAAGACATCTCTGAGCCAAAAAATTATCATTCTGAGGACATCCATAGCATATCATTTTCTTTATTCCTTGAACGTTTTCCACGGCCTGAGATTGGCAGCAGCGTAGTCATTTTCCTGATGCATTAGGAGTCATGGAAATGGTAGGGGAAGTAGTTAAATAGATCATGTCAACATCTTGAACCACCGTAAACAGCCAGGTTCAAATTATAGCCTTTACATGAAAAGTGAATAGCCTATATATGTAAACAAAGGCACATTATATTGTTTTATTTTATTAGTACCAAGGTTGTCAACTCGCAATATGTATGGTCTATTGATTTGCTTTCCTATCGTGTATCTTGTATCATATCATGTATCATATGAAACAATAATATTATAAGTTTAGGTATGTACTTCTAAACCCATGTAGAAATATGATTTAATATACTCATAAGTTTTTGTTTATAACATATTTACAGGTCTATCTAGTTCCATTATCTAGATTCTTAAAGTATAACATTACACGACTTAAGCCGATACTACCTATCAGGCTATATGCATCAGATTGGATCAACCGATACGTAAAAAATGTTAATATGGCATCTCGTATCGTAAGATATTAATTATCGTGTATCTATGATACTAACAACATAGATAAGTATCGTCGTGAAGAGAAAAATAGAATAGTAGGTCATCTTCCTTCTCTTCTTCAATTCAAAAATGAGTAATATGTGAGTGCATCAAAATCAACATATAATTATAAAAAATGAGTTAACTCAAAAGAATAAAAGTAGTTTTTCAATTATTTACAATGATTGGCCAAATCCCATAGGTTAGACTTTTGTAAGAAACTAAAAGCTAAAACTTTATGTAAAGAGTTTACCATATAGCCATATAGGCAACCAAATGACCTTTTGACACCAAGATATATCTTCAATTCATTCTCTATATCTTCTTTACTCATATCAGGGTTGCGATTAGGATTCAGTAAACACTCCTCATTTGTAAGGCAAGTACCTGTAAAATAAAATGTAAGAACTTGAAACAGTTAGGGTAGAATTAGCATAGTAGTCGAGCAGGTCCAGTAAGAAGTAGATAATATGTATAAAGAAAATTAACAACAAAGTCTTTACCCAAAAGTTCTGGGGTCAGCTAATATGCATAAAAAATGTTCAAGGAACAAATAATTGAGAAATTACTAATGGTAATGGACAAGAAGATGGTCATATGTAAGAAATATTTATTTTCTATTGCAAAAAAGCGTGCTTGTTCAGATTTGTATGAATCATACCCTCACCAGATTCGGTAATACGATGGCATGAAGTGTGAAAGAAGATTTCTTGCCAACCATTGTAAGATATATGTAGCAATTTGCATATCAGTCTACTCATGAAGAGATGTGTGGGTTGATACGAATGGATTTTGTAGTAGTGTCCTTCAATAAGCATTTGCGCACAGCATCATTGATGTACCACCAAGAGAAGAAGATAAGGCTGCAATTGTGTCACCTGGACCTACTTACCCTTTATCACTCTTTATTGGGTTACAACTTTGACTTGAAGTTGAAACTTGCCTCAGTTTATAGCATATCTGATAGAACTGGAGATTCCCAGGACCCTTCCTTTGGTGTGCGTATTGATCGATAGAAAGTTAAACATATCTAATATGTGTTCTAACCCTTCATAGGCGGAAACTAGGGTTCACGAATTATACCTACGGCGGAAAGGAGAAAAGTAATTCTTGGCAATCTCGAGCGGACGACCCCAAGATCTTCTACACGTATTCCTTCCTCGAGTTGGACGTCGTGTGGGCGACGATCTCCCAACCTTTTCTTCTCCTTGGCAGCACTCTCTTTCTCTCCTTACGTGAATCACGAATTTAGAGAAAATTTCAGATTTTTGATCTGTCGTCTGGTGGCCAGAAAATAGAGGATATTATACGCTACGACAGGGACCATAAGGAGAAATTAGGGTTAGACCTCCAAACGGATCTAGATATCCCGTGTTCAGCCCGAACACACAATCCAGGCCCATTAACAATAGCTCGGTACACTAATGAGCTATTGTTGCACTATCTCCCTAATCCCAAATTATGTTTGTGGGCTCCTTTTATTATATGCTCGTTTGGCTCCCCATGTTAAGATATCATATGTCCGTCGATCAAATTAAGTTACTAACAACTATATTAATTCGACATCTTTTATCCATAAGTAGTACCGCTCAACTTTACTTGTCATGTCGGATATAATCCACCTGCAGGGTTTACATGACAATCCTTATGAGCTCCTTAAGAGGACATCATCAACCCGATGTATCGGGACATGGATTCCATTTATAATCAACAGCCCATCATACATACAATATTATTACCCAACTCATAAAGGTTGTTGATACATAATGAATCTCACTCTTTTATGAGTCAAAGTAATGCACATTGTATATACATGTCCGTTATTATATCCGGATTAAGAGTACAAGCATCCATAATAACAGAGGTGTTTGTTCTCTTATGTAGTCAGTACAAAGAGAACAACCTCAAGTGGTCCTGTTCAATACACACAAAGTGTACAAGTGTAAACCTATAGTCAAGATAGACTAATACCAGATTACACTACAACCTTTCCAATAGATTGTCTAAGTCCATCTAGGTTGTGAACTATTCATATACTCCACAGGAAACTGATAATATGATCTTCTGTGACACCACACACCATATTATCTACAATATAGAATATCAGACATTTGTATTAATACTTGCAACAAATATAATATGCAAACATTTGCCCATATGATTCTCATTCAAATTTAAGGAAATAAGGTTACTACAAAATCGATGCTTTTAGTATATAACCCTAACAATTTCCCACTTATACTCAAAGCATTGCTTTTCAGTATACTGTTACAAATCTCCCACTTATACTTAAAACTATGCTGCTACACATCTGACTCCCATTCCCTCAACATGACTGTCAAAAGCCTTAGCTGGTAAGCTCTTTGTAAAGGGATCAGCTAGGTTGTCGGCTGATGCTATCTTGATCACAGCAACTTTTCTTTTCTTTATGAAATCTCGTATCAGGTGGTACTTGCGCTCAATGTGTTTGTCTATCTTATAGGCTCATGGTTCCTTCGAGTTTGCAACTGCACCACTATTATCACAATAAAGTATAATAGACTTAGGCAAACTAGGTACCACATCCAAGTCCAATAGAAAGTTTCTGAGCCAAATCGCTTCTTTGGCTGCCTCAGAGGCTGCCACATACTCGGCTTCTATGGTGGAATCAAGAATACATTTTTGCTTAATACTCCTCCACACAATGGCTCCACCTCCCAAAGTAAACACATAACCTAAGGTAGATTTCCTGGAATCCCTATCTGACTGAAAATCTGAGTCTGTATAACCCAAGGGAACTAAACTATCTGCCTGGTAAACTAGCATATACTCTTTAGTCCTTTTCAGGTACTTCAAAATATGCTTTACGACAGTCCAGTGCTCTTGTCCTGGGTTAGACTGATATCTGCTGACCATACATACGGCAAAGCAGATGTCTGGTCTCGTACATAGCATTGCATACATTAAGCTTTCTACTGCTGAAGCATAAGGAACTGCCTTCATGTTCTTTATCTCTTTAGGTGTCCTTGGACACTGCTCCTTTGATAGAGCAATTCCATTTCTAAAAGGTAAGAAACCTTTCTTAGAATTTTGCGTACTAAAACGAGTTAGTACAGTATCGATATAGGAAGCTTGGGATAAGCCCAACATCCTTTTCTTGCGATCTCGTAGAACTTTGATCCCAAGGATGTGACCTACTTCTCCCAAGTCCTTCATATCAAACTGTTTGGATAACCATACCCTTATATCAGATAATACCTTCATATTGTTTTCAATGAGCAAGATGTCATCCACATAAATTACTAGGAACACCACCATGTTTCTGTCATAATTTCTGTATACACATGATTCATCCTGACATTGATCAAATCCATAGGATTTTATCACCTGATCAAAATAGATGTTCCAAGATCTGGAAGCTTGCTTAAGTCCATAAATGGACTTTTTGAGCTTACAAACAAGATGCTCCTGGCCCTTTTCAATGAACCCGTCTGGTTGCTTCATATTGATGTCTTCTTCAAGACTTTCATTAAGGAAAGCTGTCTTGACATCCATTTGCCAAATCTCATAATCGAGATGAGCTGCAATAGATAAAAGAATCTGAATAAACTTAAGCATGGCTACAGGAGAAAAGGTTTCCTCATAATCGATACCCTCTCTTTGAGTAAAACCTTTTGCTACAAGCCGAGCTTTAAAGGTTTCAACCTTACCGTCTGATCCTTTTTTTCTCTTATAGACCCACTTGCATCCAATGGCTTTTACACTAATGGGTGGTTCTACAAGCTTCCAGACCTGATTAGAATCCATAGATTCTATTTTAGATATCATTGCTTTTTGCCAAGACTATGTATCTTTATCTTGGAGTGCTTCATTGTAGGTACAGGGATCATAATCTTGTTCCTCAGGGACGAACTCTGACGACTCTTCCAAGAACATATATCTATCAGGTTGTATCACAACCCTCCCACTACGATGAGGCACTATCGGTTGTGGTGTAACATTTGTGACACGTTGTGCAATTATTTGTGGTTCATCCTCTTGTACTGTTGGTACTGAAGTACTTGGTGTCTCACGTCTCAGTTCTTCTAGAACAACTCTACTTGTGGATTTGTGGTTCATCACATAGTCTTCCTCTAAGAATCGGGCATTGGTGCTAACAATAACCTTTTGATCCTTAGGACTATAAAATAAACCTCCTTTCGTTCCTCTTGGATAGCCTACAAACAAGCGTACTTCTGTATGAGATTCCAACTTATCTGCTTTTTTATTCAGCACATGTGCTGGACTACCCCAAATACGAACATGTTTCAGACTAGGCTTACGCCCAATCCACAGCTCTGTGGGAGTAAGAGGTACTGACTTAGAAGGAACCAAGTTCAAAATATAAGCTGCAGTCTCTAAGGCATATCCCCAAAACGAATCTGGCAAATCCGAATAACTCATTATTGATCTAACCATCTCCATAAAAGTTCTATTCCTTCTTTCGACTACACCATTCTGTTGGGGCATTCCAGGTGCAGTCAATTGGGATGCAATCTCAGCCTCTGATAAATAATCCCTAAACTCTCCAAAGAGGTACTCGCCACCACGATCTGATCGTAATAACTTGATACATTTTCTATGACGTTTCTCCGTTTCAGCCTTATACTCTTTGAATTTCTCAAAGCACTCAGATTTACGGTGCATCAAATAAATGTATCCATATCTTGAATAATCGTTAATAAATATGACAAAATATTCAAAGCCACCTCTAGCTTGGATAGTCATGGGTCTACACAAATCAGAATGAACCAATTCCAACACATCTTTGGCCCTATACCCCTTGGCGGTAAAAGGCCTTTTGGTTATTTTACCTTCCAAGCAGGATTCACAGACTGGTAGTGCCTCCACTTCCAATGAACTCAAAGGTCCATCTTCAACCAGTCTTTGAATCCTTCTTAGGTTAATATGCCCCAATCGTAAGTGCCAAAGATATGTTTGGTTCATACAAGAAGGTTCTTTTCTCTTATTTAAGTTAGATGACATATTATTCATTTCCATAAGTTGCATTGTGGGCGAAATAGGATTAATGACATACAAATTATCAACCAATGCACCAGAACAGATAAAATGTTTATTCTTTCTAATAACAATATTGTCATTAAAATAAACTGAATATCCATTCTTAATTAACATAGAAATAGAAACTAAATTCCTTCTAAGTGAAGGTGCATAAAGACAATCTCTCAATGTCAAAGACTTATTTCTACCAAAAGATAAAGTAACATCTCCTAATGCAACGACCGATACTTTTGTAGCATCACCCATGAACAAGCATATCTCTCTATCACTGAGCCGTCTGGTTTCCTGGAACTCCTGCAATGTATTGCAGACATGATTAGTGGCTCATGTATCTACACACCAGGTGTCGGTAGATAACATCGCTAAACATGTTTCAACTACTAGTAAATAAGATATACCTTCTTTGTTCCCTTGTTTGAGAAGTGGACAATCAGTCTTCCAATGTCCTGACCCTTTACACTTGAAACATTTGCCTTTCGGCTTTTTTACCGCGCCTTGAGGTCCTATGCCCTTCTTTGCTGAGTTTGCCTGTTTCTGAATGTTATTCTTCTTCTTACCGCCTTTTGGCTTAGAAGTAGAAGCCTTTTCAGAGACAAAAACATGACCACTCTGTCTAAAGAGAGATTCAGCATCCTGTAGCTCTTTTGCAAGTTCTGCCAAACTATACAACCTTTTGTTCATGTTGTAATTAAGGCAAAAATTGTCAAAACTTTTAGGCAGAGTCCCGAGAATGATATCGACCTGGGTTTCTCCATCGATTTCAGCTCCAAGGATCTCCATCTCATTCAGATGACCCATCATCTTGAGAACATGATCCCTTACTGGTGTGCCCTCAGCCATTTTTGTATTCATCAAACATTTCATAGCAAACTGCCTAGCTGCTCTACTCTGATGTCCAAAGAGTTCCTTGAGGTTATACATCATGTCATAAGCTGTGGCCATGGCCTGATGCTGATGTTGCAGTATATTTGACATAGATGCCAGAATGTAACACCGCGCCATCTCATCTGCCTTTTTCTACTTCTTATAAGCCTCTTTGACCTCTTCATCAGAGTTAGCATCAGGCTTAGGTGGGCATTCCTCAACAAGTACATATTTGTACTCATCAGCAGTCAGAACAATGTCCAAATTACGTTTCTAGTCAATATAATTAGGTCCAGCAAGTTTCTTTTCTTTAAGAATCACCATAAGTAGACTGAAAGAACCTATTTTTTAAATCTTGAGAATTACATAAATAAAATTATGTAGGGCAAAAAAACTTTTTGAATTAACTAAATATTGATTCCCTCAAAACAATAATAAAAAATTCACCAACACCTTGAACACCATGAATTTAGCATGCCACGATAGTGTGGACGTATACAAATTCAACTTTGTTCAAGTAGATTTTTCTTATTAATTTTACTATCATGTCAATATAACTTTATGACAAATAAAATTAATATGCTGGTCTTGCTCTGGTCATACAAATAATAGCAGTGACTCCGATGGAGAAGATACCATTATTTGTATCTAAGTGTATACCATTACTTAATACTAAGTCCATTACCTTCTAATGAGTTCCTTCAGATGGAGAAGTGAACACGTACTAGGTAACTTTCTACAATTATCCCTAAGGAAGTTTGTACTGGTGATACATAATTATACTCATCCGATATGGAGGAAAGCACTAAAGCCAACACGCAAGTATAATTACATCACCTACAAACCAGTAATGGAGACCATAGGATTTATACTAAATAAAAATCCTCTCCCACTTAGTTATTTAACAATGAGGGTTTTTCTACTAGTTGATATTATGTCCATGTTGTCCATTATTAATGTAGGCTTGGTTTTTCAAAAAAAACAACCACACAATAATAAACATGCATAATTAGAAAAAGCAAAATGACAAAAATAAGAGAAAATATCCAACTATTATGGTCATATTTGCTGCTCCGTCCTCAACTATCCGAATCCAAAATCTGGCGCTGCGCAGATCTATACGGGGTTCGACCTGCCCGGTCAGGTCGCGGGGTTCAGGGCAGTCCGAATCCACAATTATCCCCGAATTTTTTTTTTAGGTTTTGGCTGTCGATTCCTTCATCGAAAATCATCTGTCTGCCTCTGGATTGCTCAAAACCAGCATCTCGTTCGACGTCAGAAACAGCCACCACCGCCATCACGATTGATAAAAAATAATTAAAATTACATCAATCCTATGCCTCCCGAAGGAGTTCACACATAATCTAGATTGAAAAATTAAATTAATAAGCACGATCAACCCTCGTGATTTTAATTACATCAACAGCAACAACAACATCCACGACATGTCCGTGGTTTAAACAACACAATCAAAAAATATGTATTAGACCATAATAGTTGGATCTAAGATGCCTGCAAAACCGAGTTAGAACAGATCTACATCTACCGACTATTACAAAGCGCAAGTTTTATTGGACAACATGGACGTATCAATCAATACGTAGATCCAAAGTGGCTCAGATACCAATTGATGGAACTGGAGATTCCCAGGACCCTTCCTTTGGTGTGCGTATTGATCGATAGAAAGTTAAACATATCTAATACGTGTTCTAACCCATCATAGGCGGAAACTAGGGTTCACGAATTATACCTGTGGCAGAAAGGAGACAAGTAATTCCTGGCAATCTCGAGCGGATGACCCCAAGATCTTCTGCACGTATTCCTTCCTCGAGTTGGACGTCGTGTGGGCGACGATCTCCCAACCTTTTCTTCTCCTTGGCAGCACTCTCTTTCTCTCCTTACGTGAATCACGACTTTAGAGAAAATTTCAGATTTCTGATCTGTCATCTGGCTACCAGAGAATAGAGGATATATATAGGCTACGGCAGGGACCATGAGGAGAAATTAGGGCTAGGCCTCCTAACGGATCTGGATATCCCGTGTTCAGCCCGAACACACAATCCAGGCCCATTAACAATAGCTCGGTCCACTAATGAGCTATTGTTGCACTACCTCCCTAATCCCAAATTATGTTTGTGGGCTCCTTTTATTATATGCTCGTTTGGCTCCCCATGTTAAGATATCGTATGTCCGTCGATCAAATTAAGTTACTGTCAACTATATTAATTCGACATCTTTTATCCTTAAGTTGTACCGCTCAACTTTATTTGTCATGTCGGATATAATCTACCTGCAGGGTTTACATGACAATCCTTATGAGCTCCTTAAGAGGACACCATCAACCCGATGTATCGGGACATGGATTTCATTTATAATCAACATCCCATCATACATACAATGTTATTACCCAACTCACAGAGGTTGTTGATCCATAATAAATCTCACTCTTTTATGAGTCAAAGTAATGCACATTGCATATACATGTCCGTTATTATATCCGAATTAAGTGTACAAGCATCCATAATAACAGAGGTATTTCTTCTCTTATGTAGTCAGTACAAAGAGAACAACCTCAAGTGGTCCTGTTCAATACACACAAAGTGTACTAGTGTAAACCTATAGTCAAGATAGACTAATACCAGATTACACTACAACCTTTCCAATAGATTGTCTAAGTCCATCTAGGTTGTGAACTATTTATATACTCCACAGGAAACTGATAATATGATCTTTTGTGTGACACCACACACCATATTATCTACAATATAGAATATCAGACATTTGCATTAATACTTGCAACAAATACAATATGCAAACATTTGCCCATATGATTCTCATTCAAATTTAAGGAAATAAGGTTACTACAAAAGCGATGCTTTTAGTATATAACCCTAACAATATCTTAATATCTTATATACCCTTTTTTCAAATTTTAGGAAACAACAAACAAATACACCGTAAGGCCATAGTCATGTGCTGTAAGGACTAAGGAGTTCAGGAATAGAAGCACAAGAACCTGAGAGAGAATTCTTCTACAGGAATGTTGTTAGTATTATATAAACTAATGAAAGAATCTATTCTGTCTGAATAGCGAGAATTTTTTTGATAAAGCAAACTCTTTTCGTCTGCATATTATCCAAATTTGTCTGAACATTATTACTATACTAGTGACAATTAAAGACTTTGTTAAGTAGATCTTCTTGACCTAGGTGTCCCCAAACTTTTCCTTCCTCATCAAAGACTTAGTTAAGTAGATCAGAACAATCCCCATGCCCGACCACACATGCACATGTGATTTTGTACATTTTGCCTCGACTTTTTTAATATTACCAGTAATATTTGTGTTTTTGCCAGTTTTATGACTTTGGAGTTGAACATAAATGTAGACTCGTGGAAATGAGTAAAAATTCTCAACATTGATCCTCACCCTGACTTTTACCCCATTAACATTCTATTGTCAGTCAATACTTTATAGAAGGTATAGGTTCGAAGAACCATCCTTCTACTTCTTACTACCTGTAATGATTAGTCACAAAACTTGATAATCTTTTTAAAGTCCAAAGTGGTATCAGATATGGTTCTAGGTCTATACGTAATTGGTTTGTTGGCCTTCTACAAAATTATAAACGTTTGCCTCTGTGTTGTGTTTAGTAGTGTGGTGTGTTCCTAAAAAATCCAGAAAGTGTGTGGAAGCGACTGTTTAGTAGTGTCAAAATTAAGCCTCTATGTATGTTGATGAGTGTCTAGTAGTGTCAAAATTAGGATAAAAATGCCGCAAGGGCAAAGCTATTGGCAAAACCTCAAAGATTATAGTATCATAGAATAGGGATGCTGGATATGTTGAGAACTTGGCTAAAAGTTCTGACCTTTACCCTATGGTTGGAGAATGAAATGTTGGTAATAAGGAAGGGCAGTCATCTCTGAATCCAGATAAAGATATCCTGATGGAAATGGAGGTACCGGTAGGTGATCATCTGCATACTTTTCACAACATGGATGCACCATATTTCAAATAAAATGAGCAACCAAATTAGTTTGAAAAGGTATAGGCCATCATTAGGTAACATATAATTATACTTAAGATGTATGTAATCAATTCTGTCTTTCAATTCTCAATGTATTGAAACCTATTATCATTATGAAAGATGTGTGATATAATTATGAAAATCTAAGCAGAACATAAAGAATACATCACTCATCTTGAAGAAAATACCATACACAATTATTAGACTACATTTCTCAATGTAACAAAACTTCTATCATGACATATTTGATGTAAAACAGGTAACTAGAGAACCAATCAATCCAGACCATGCTTGGTGAAGAGATTAAGAATCATATGCATTGAGGGAAGCAAAAGAACCCATATGTACCGATCTATTATAAGAAAAAATTATTAAGACTCATATGCATTGTTATTTACTGCAAAAATAATTAGACATGTGACCTACTGGACTTGATATAGTGAGAGAGAGTAGGTAAAGTGAGAAAGAGGGAGACTTGCATGTTGACGCATGGCAGTGGATGTGAGAGTCTGAAAAGATGAGAGAAATTTGGATCAGGTCATAGTTAACTTACGGTTGGTTGAAGCGACCGCCTAAGGAGGTGATGAGACGAGATTCTCAAATTGCCTAGGTGGCCGACCACGGCGGCGAGGGAGGGGCTCTTAGTAATACTAATATATCATAGCAATCCCAGTTCAAAGTTCAAATACCACTTGCGTGCATTTTAAGCTAACTTTATAAAAAGTTATACAATTACATGAATCCAGTTGTTAGCCCAAAAATTAGACATATGACCTACTGGACGTGTTGGAATAATAAATTTATAACCCTCACAACTCTAAATTATGGTGCATGGGCAGGGTCATTACCACTTGTCAGTTCTAAGAGATTCCTATTGTTGAAAACATGGAATTTTTTTAAGCATGACAAATATAGAAGTGGATAATGACAATCTCTAGAATTTATCAGTTTTCAGTAGGAAATGGTTGACATGTATTATAATCTAACATAAACCCATAACATACATATGTCACTGTTTGAAGAACAATTTATGGCTTATGACTTAGTCCGACAAGTGGGCTTCACTATATTTCCAAAAGCTATGCAAATTGAGATATCTCCCCGTGTCGAGCACGCACAAGTAGAAACCTAATTTTCAGATGGTATAAAATTTCCACAACAACATGATGCCCACGGAACATTTGACATTCTCGATCAATCTGATATATCGGCTTTAGTTCTGAAATCTAAAGGAAGAAATTTTTAGACGGTATTAAATTAAATTTTCTTACCAAACAAAAATTTGGGAAAAGGAAGAAATTTATAAAATTTCATGAATAGCCTAGGCATCATCCTAAAATTGATAATAGCTTAGAAATCCCAAATTTCCCACAAAAAATGCATGGTATATGCTATGATTAACAAATTAAAATTGAACTAAAACTAATATCAATGAAATCAACTTAATCCAAGTACTCATATGTAAAATTAAATTCAATTTTCTTATAAAACAATTAGGGGAAAAGAAAAGAAAATCAAACCTTGTAACCCTGGAGTCTGATCGACCTAAAGATTCTCTGTCTATGCATCCTGCATAACTGATCGAACTAAAAATATGATCAACCTAAATAAAAAAAGGGAAAACTCTAAAAAAAGGGAATTGCGAAAAACAAAAACAAAAGGAAGAAAAATAAAAACTAAAGGAAGAAGAAGAAGAAGAAAAAGAAGAAGACGCGCGAGAGAGATGGCCGACTGAGAAGAATGAGAGAGAGAAAGAGAGCAGTGAGAGAGAAATAGCCACGAGAGAGAGGATGTGAACCCGTGCAGGAGAGAAGCGGGAGAGAAGCGAGAGAGAAAATCTAGAGAGAGAGCACCTGTGCGGGAGCAAGGGAGCGAGAGAGCAGAGAGAGAGAGAGTTGCGCGATTGAGGAGTTCTGTCTACAGCCGCGAGAGAGAGAGAGATGAGTTAGTGCTTTTAGGGATAAGTAATCCGCGGGAAACGAAAAGTATAGGCACGATTCAGAATTTTTGAAAATTTAAGACATTTAATGTGCGTCTTGTTTTCGGTATGGTTAGATACGATGTCCCAGTGTATGCCATAAATGATATAATTGTCTCATTCTCAATCTTTCTACGACATTCACTGAAATGTACGTCGTAAATTAACTATTTACGACATACGTTTTATGCACGTCTTAAATTTAATGTCGTAAAAAGTTACCTTTTTTGTAGTGACCGCTCGTACTTTTACGGTCGACCTTGCATCCGGCGAAGTCAGCATCAGAATAACCAATAAGGTCAAATGATGTTGACTTAGGATACCATAGGCCCACTGTAACCGTACCCTTAAGGTATCGAAAGATATGCTTAACCGCGGTCATGTGTGATTCCTTAGGATTTGCTTGATATCTAGCACATAGGCAAACACTAAACATTATATCAAGGCGACTAGCAGTGAGATAGAGTAAACTGCCTATCATACCTCGATACTTACGTTGATCTACGGGTTTGCCACTATCATCTGGTTCAAGTTTGGTTGAAGTAGCCATAGGAGTGCTGATTGGTTTGACGTTATCAAGGTCGAATTTCTTAAGCATGTCCTTTGTGTACTTCGACTGACAGATGAAGGTTCCATTTGACATTTGTTTGACTTGCAGCCCGAGAAAGTAGTTGAGTTCTTCCATCATGCTCATCTCAAACTCGGTCTGTATACACTTGGTAAAATCTTGACAAAGAGTTTCATCAGTAGACCCAAAAATAATATCATCTACATATATTTGTACTAAAAGGATAGTGTCTTTGAAAGATTTTATGAAAAGTGTAGTGTCAATTTTTCCTTTTGAAAAACCTTTCTCAAGCAAGAAATTGCTTAGCCGTTCATACCAAGCTCTAGGGGCTTGTTTGAGGCCATACAGCGCTTTCTTTAGCTTGAACACGTGGTCGGGAAATTTGTGATTTTTAAATCTAGGGGGTTGTTTTACATAAACTTCCTCCTTAATAAAACCATTCAAGAAAGCACTTTTAACGTCCATTTGAAGTATTTTGAAAATTTACAAATTCACAAAGCATCCAAATAGATTCTAATCTAGCAACAGGAGCATATGTCTCATCGTAGTCGATACCTTCCTCTTGGTTATATCCTTGGGCTACTAGACGAACTTTGTTGCGTGTGACTGAACCATCTTCATTTACTTTGTTTCTAAAGACCCATTTAGTACCAATAATCGAGTGATTAGCCAGTCTAGGAACAAGTTCCCATACTTGGCTCATCTCGAATTGGTTGAGTTCCTCTTGCATAGCAGAAATCCAAAATTCATCATTGAAAGCTTCTAAAATATTTTTAGGCTCAATTTGTAAAATAAAGGCAGTGCTAGCAATAGAGTCTCTTAATGATGATCTAGTAGTTACTCCTCGTGAAACCTCACCGATTACTAAATTTTCTGGATGTGATGGCTTGAAAGAGAATTTCTTAGGCAAGCTTTCCAGAGAATTTGTTTTGTTTGTGGTGTTCATTGGAGTAGACGTTGATGGCTCAACATCATCATCAAAAGTAGCTGCTGCACTGTTATCTTCATCAAAAGTCACATTGGTAGACTCTTCCACAATTAATGAGCGTTTGTTAAAAACTCTATATCCCTTACTCTTGGCAGCATAGCTAAGGAAAATACCATCGTCAGCTTTGGCATCGAATTTGCCTAAGTTGTCTTTGGTGTTAAGGATAAAACATCTACAGCCAAAAACTCTAAAGTAAGAAACATTTGGGGTTCTCCCCAACCAAAGCTCATAGGGTGTTTTATTCGTAATAGGACGAATAAGTACCCTATTTAAAATGTGGCATGCTGTACTGACAGCTTCAGCCCAAAAGTATTTCGGAAGTGTGAACTTGTTCAACATGACTCTAGCCATATCGCCAAGAGTCCTATTCTTCCGCTCCATAACACCATTTTGTTGGGGAGTTCTTGGACAAGAAAACTCATGATCAAAACCTTTGGAATCACAAAACTTTTCAAAATCAGAATTTTTGAACTCGCCTCCATGATCACTTCGGATTCGAGTAATCATGTAGCCTTTTTCGTTTTGAACTTTCTTGATAAAAATCTTAAAAACTGAAATAATATTACTTTTATAAGTAAGAAAGAAAACCCAAGTAAATCTTGAAAAATCATCAACAATAACAAAGGCATAGAGTTTTCCACCAAGACTGGCTACTCTTCTAGGGCCAAATAAATCCATATGGAGTAGTTGCAGGGGTCTAGTAGTGCTTACAGAGTTTATGGAATGAAAAGATGACTTGGTTGCCTTATTCAACTCACATTCGGCACATACGGTGTACTTTTTGAATGTGATGTCAGGCAAGCCTCTAACTAGCTTCTTGGACAATAGCCTGGATATAGTATCCATATTAGCATGACCAAGACGCTGGTGCCATAGTAACCGTTCATCTTTATGAGCATATAGGCATCTACCTGCATTGTTAGTATCTATAGACAAATAGAAAATATAAATATTGTCCTCTCTTACCCCTTCAAAAGCAATGTCTCCTGTTGACCTATCATAAATAAGCATTTATTTTGTCCAAAGTTAATGTCATAACCATGGTCAGCAAGATGACTGATGCTGAGCAAGTTATGCTTTAACTCGGTCACTAGGCAGACATCCTTTATTACGGGAGAGGGAGGATAACCAATAATACTATTACATATAATATAACCTTTTAGGTTATTACCGAAGGATACATATCCTTCTCTTTTCATCGATAGTGATGCGAAAAGATGTGCGTCTCCCGTCATATACCGCGAGCATCCACTATCGAGAATCCACTTACTTTTAGTTGAGGAGGGAAGGTCCACCTACATCAAGAGTAGATGTGACCTTTGGTACCCGAGTTCTTGAGGGTCCTGAGGAGTTAGTTTTTGGAAACCATGCATATATCTTTCTGTCTACTAATCTTCTAATTCTACATTGTGGTAAAATATGTCCATGTAAACCATAACAAGTACATGTAGCATTCCTATTTACATTAGGAGTACGCTGATAATGTCTATAAGCAGAAAAATGAGGAGAAGTGTGATGATATGTAGATTCAGCATGGTGATGATGACTATATGGAGTGGCATGGTGATATTGTTTATATGTCATGGTATGATGATATTGTCTATATGGCATGGAATGATGAGATTGCCTATATATAGAGTGATGTTGATTGTGTCTTTGTTCAACATGGTGATGACTGTATCTATGTGTAGCATGATGTTTTTATGACATATGATGATTATTTCTACGTGATGTGGTTTGTGTCCTTTGTGAAAGTGTGTACATATAAGCATGATTGTGAGCAGCATGAGGATGACGTGGTTGACTAGTATGAGTTGTGTTATGCTTTGTGTGTGCCTCATGTAATTGGGTTTGAGGTTGAGCAACCTGTTTTCCCAATTCAGTCTCTAGTTTCTTAGAGACAGCTTGCAATTCAGTAATCTTAGCATTCAAACCATGCATCTTAGTAATAGTAATCTTGTGTCTGCTCTTTTCTTCTGCAAGCTCCGTGTTGAGTGTTGTGATTTCTTTGTTTGTTGCTCAATACGTGCCTCGGCATCATGTAAGCTTATTTTAAGCTTAGATACCTCATCAGTGACATCAGTGGGTGTAGTGTCTCTAATATTATCAAGTAATAGAGAAAGTCTTTGTATTTCGACTTCATGACTTTTGATTTTGTCCTTGGCTTGTTTGTATTTACCAATGACCTTTTTATGGTCACTAAGTAAATCGGTGAAAGCATCGCCGAGTTCATCAAAAGTGAAGTCGTCAAGAGTTTCGTTTGATACCTTGTCGGACGTCGCCATTAGGCACACATTAGCCGTATCTTGAGGAGAGTTCTTTTCTTCCTCGGAGTCACTAGCTTCGCTTTCATGCCAAATGCTTGTGTTGGCATATTTCTTTGAGGAGGTCTTCTTGTGTGTCTTCTTATAGCGGTTGCTCTTCTTTAAGAAAGGACAGTCTTTTCGGACGTGTCCCGTCTTCTTGCAACCGTAGCAAGTTGGCTCTTCTTCTTCATCTTCTTGTGGTTCCTTCTTTCTTCGATTGAAGCGAAGGAATCTCTTGAAGTTGCGAACCATGAGGGCTTGATCATCGTCTTCTGAGTTATCATCATCCGTCTCTTCGGGTTCAGCCCTCCGTCGGTGAGCTTTGAGTGCGATCTCCTTAGCCTTAGGAGCAGGCTCTTCGAAGTCCTTAAGGTCAAGCTCATGAGTCATTAGCTTTCCCATCAAGGTCTCCATAGACATGGTTGTGAGATCGTTTCCTTCTATGATGGCTGTCACCTTAGGGTTCCAAACTATTGGTAACCCCCTAAGTAGCTTGCGAATCTTCTCGTGATTTGAATATTGCTTCCCAAGCAAAGACAGGGGATTGATGATGTCGAGGAATCTTGTGAACATTTGCGTGATCGTCTCGTTTGGCTTCATCTTGAAAGCCTCATATTCTTGAGTGAGACGGCTTATCTTTAATTCCTTGACTTGGGTGGTTCCTTCATGCGTCACTTCTAGAAGCTTCCATACTTTGTGGGATGTGGTGCATGTAGAAACCCTGTTGAACTCATTCCTGTCTATAGCACAGAATAAAGCATTAACAGCTCTCGCGTCTAGACTTGCCTGTTTCTTCTCCTTGTCAGAATATTTGTCATGTGATTTCTCAACGAGATCGCCATTGACAACTATTATGGCAGGCTTTTTGTAACCGTCAGTGACGATAGTCCACAGGTCAAAGTCTAGCGACTTGAGATAAAAACTCATCCTTGTTTTCCAATACGTGTAGTTAGTTCCATCAAATAGGGGAGGCCTATGAGTGGACTGTCCTTCACCGTGATTGGAAATCAAGGATTGTGTGGTTGCCATGGATCAGCTCTAGGATGTAAGTCCTTGTAGAGAGAACGGAGCTCTGATACCAATTGAAGAACAGATGGGAACTCTAGAGCGGGGTGAATAGAGTTATAGCAATAATAACCAATTAAAAATTAACTCTTTCACGATCTAAAAATAATCAGAGTAAATGCGGAAAATAAATAAGGAGCAAGAGGGCATACGCAAACACAGCCGATTTTAACATGGTTTCCCTCGTGGAGGACTAGTCCAGGCCTGAGAACTCTAGCTCAGGATTAAATCTACTATTTGTGAAATAGTAGTTACACCCCGTGCCTTTACTTCAGAAGAGCACATCAGCTTCTTACATTGGATCGCAGTGGCGATGCTTAGAATTTTCCAAGCTACTTCTTGAACTCTTGCACAAGACTCCTAACTGAGAGATGCTGAGCACTCGAGACTTAGGGAACTTGTGGCTAGTAGATGAGAAGGGTATGGCTTATATTGAGCTTAAGAGAGAAGAGAAGAGAAGATTGGATGTTGAAAATGAGAGAATTCTTGGCCTATTTACAGGTTTTTAACAGGCAGAATTCGGCCAGAATTCTGGTAGGAATTTTCAAAAATTTGGCCGTTGGACAACTAGCAACCAGCCAACCCTAAAAATTAGGGTGCTGAATTTTAGGGGACAGAGTTCGGCCCGAACTCTGTATGGAGGCAGAGTTCGGCCCGAACTCTGTCTCCAGAGCACAGAACTGGTCCAAGGGTACAATGGGCTAAGTTTGGATGTGGAGCTTTATGGACTTTGGATAGGTTGTGGGTTGAGTCTCAAGAGCCCAGAATAACTCAGCTTACAATCATTCTAGACTCAATAAAATATAAAAGTATAGACGCAAAAATGACTTATATTTGCACAACTGAGCTGTCGTCTGAGCAGTCGTCTGGCTTGAGCAGAATATAGTCGTCGTGTGTCTTATTGAATTATCACAAGTATTATTTAGTCAATGTTTTCAATATTTGGCTGACTGTGACTTTGTGTCAACACTATTCTACTTCTTTTGGTTCCAACCGGTACACATGAGAAGAAATTGGCTCCACTCCTTGAACCAACTCTATGGTGAATTCAATCTTTTCGTCGGGTGGCAAACCGAAAAGCTCTTCTGGAACCACATCTTCGAACTCTGATACAACTCTCGGTAGTGCTGGCTCCTCCTCTACTATATAGGCCTTTAGAGTGGGACGGGTACCCTCCTCTGTAGCCCCTCGAAGAAATTCATACTTCAGAAGACCTGGGGGTCTAAAAATCATACTACCCCGACGTCAATCTATTTAAATATTAGGAAAGCACGATACGGGAACGATGAAATGAGGGTCTCTAAGGGGATTCTATGTGTCTATCTATCAAGTACGAGCTTTTATTTTTTCGAATAAGCGGGGATGAAAACAATAAAAAGTTCATGTAAGATGTAGTCGAATGCAAATACGGGGTTCAAAGGCGATTGAATAGTTTAAAAAAGAGAGTTGTCAAGGTAGTTGCGGATGAGGCCCTAGAGGGCAAGTGTATTTGTTAACGACATCTCAATCCGCGTAGAATAATCACAAGAAGAACGAACTAAGTGCACTCGGTTGATCAGACCATAATGTACCGATTCTGATTAGATAATATGTTAGTGGGTGCACCCAATAAGACATATGTCCTAACAAGCTCGATAAAAGAAATAAACTTGTAAAACTAGGCTATAGTAGTATAAGTCAAGATAGTCAAAAATATATGTACGTAAGAAATAGTTCAAGTTCTTCTAAAACTCGTCGGGTGTTTGTGCCTCTACAATTGTCCTATTGTCTTCTTATCTAAGGCTCTGACCGACCAAATGGGTTATGGACCTCTAAATAACCTATTAGTTTCAATGATGGGTTGTAAGGATAATAGAATGCTAGGTTATGAGGCATACTACCCAACTTACAAGAGTTCAACAAGTAGTATAATTGAATCAATGGAGCCTATAAGTCATCTGCCTAACCTCTATTGAGAAATAAGATTCACGGTAGAAAAAGGAATCAAGCAAGATGTAGTCACAGCAATCAAACGAGAGTTCGAAAATGAAATCAAGGAAAGAGATCAAGTATGTGGATGAGATCCTAGATTCTAAGTATAATCCTAATTCGCAGGCTTGCTTGGTACAATCATGTAACCAAGATAATTTATCGAAGACCTGCATGGGCCACCACAAAATATGTCATGTCCCAGTCCCAAAATCTATAAGGACTAGAACATGTGGCATGCCAGCAGACACATTCCATTGGTATACCCAATTTAATGGACCAATAGAAGGTATCTTAAGCTGTAAAATAATTACATGGCAGGCACAATCTATACTCATCCACAGAACAAGAATCACAGAATAAGAAGCATATCATGCTGAAATAAAGGAATATAAAACTGTCAAAAAGAAGTATAAAATCATATGAAAAATCTATGGGTACAAGTCTTAGTCAAATAAATGATCACTACAATGTCTCAGATATAAGTATAAAAATCTCCACTATAAGTCTTTAGCTCCGACATGAAATAAAGAAAAATAAAGATAGATGTCCATGAAGAACTACTCTGGATCAACCTTGTCGTCCACGTCCGGTGTAACAGATGAATAGACTCCCGGTCTATACTCCTCAGAAAAGACATCGTCAGCTAAATCTAGAGAATAACCAGGTCCTCAGGGACAAAGCAAGGCACATAATATACAAGCTAAAGTGCAGTAAGTAGACAAATTATCGAGGTATTTTAACCAAACTGACGTGACGCTTTGAGGACAACGTTCGCAAGCGCAGACATCTCCAAAGTAAATGACATCCGGGTCAGGCGTACATATAGCCGTAGCTCCATAACGAAATCTCAACGGTAACTAAGAGAGAAACATGGATCACAGGAAATAGGTAATCTCTTCGGATAAATGTATATACATATATAAGAGTGTATGTGCACAGCATAGCCCGCTCAAGTAGTAGTCGTCCTCAACTCTCAAGAAACAATAAGTTGCAACCACAACTTACCGTTCTAACCTCTATCTAGACGGCAATCCTATGACACATCTAAAAGAAAGATAAAATAACATAAACACCCTTAACCTACATGTAACAAGAAATTAGGTATCTCAGGTAATCTGGCTCCAGTATCAGGATAATATATGTGTGAATCATGTGTCGTATCCTATAGGTCTTTTATGGAAACAATTCAATAAACCACAGGCAGGCTTTATATATCAATACTAGACAACTCACTAGTTGAATGGCTCCCGGATGTAATCCGGAAGCCCGTATCGATATAACTCCTAAGGTCAAGCACAAGAAATAAATAAAAAGAAATAAGTGACAAAATAAACAAGAACTATACGATATCAAGGTGTACTTGCCTGATTCCGTGCTGTGAATATGAAATGCCGCTCCCGCATCCTTGCCTCCGGAACCAGATGCTCCTAGATAATTAATTAACTAAATTAAGTCAGTCACGAAGCTTACAATACGACTTCACTAGTCAAAATATTGTTTTAAGATTATATTCAATTTCTCGTGCAACCCTTTAGACCCATACAATCATAGACAGGCTCCACGAGACACCGAACACAGTTTTTGGGTTTCCAACTCCCAATTAGTCAATTATGCCCCTACTTCAATCATATACTTAAAAGACATATAAAGATCATAAAAATGTTATTTGAACTAATTTTCTACAGATTTATCTCTGAAATTCCAAAATTTATATTTCTAAATAATTATACTACTAGTTGTCTATCGGGTCGACTAGTCTACCCAAAATTTGTCTAGAACTTCATTAATTATCCAAAATTATGAAAACCCTTAAATAAAATTTTAATAGAATTAAAATGTCCTAAATATCAGAATATGAAATTTTGATGCAAGGGTTTCATGGTACTAATGGTTTGGAATCTTCTAGGTCAACAAGTCCCCCGAAAATGACTAGTTTTGACTATAATTTTCTCGACCATAAGTGACTTAGTAAATTCACAGAAAAATGCTTCAAAATCCTAATTTAAATATATTAACCAACATAAAATTTAGTTTTGCAAAATTCCTACAGAAACTTATAGTTCCTTAACAACGCGGTAAGTTTTGGCTCTACTAAAACATGAAAATAGCTATCATAAATCATGAAACTTTTACTGGTGAAAATACTACCCAAGAGGCATCAAATTTATACAGAATTAATACCATAATTTCTACAGATTTATGAGATGGGCTCGAAAAGGAAAAGTTAGGGTTTTTTATCAAGGTCCTTGCTTTGTGAAGGCTTCTTGTCAAAGTTCCATCCTTTGATGATGTCCTTGCTCAGCAATCATTTCTTAATGATCTTGGAGGGGTAGAAAATTGTTAGGAATGGTTTGATGGGGAAGGTGGAGTTTTTAGGGTTGGTTTGGTGGAGTTTGGATGAAAAAAGGATAAAAAGGTAAAGTTTTATGAAGGAGAAAGAGATGTTCAATAGAGGGGATGATGTATGGGGACTAAGGGGATTTGTTTGCTGCCAAATAGGTGAGGGGGAGATGGTGTTTTGGTCAGCCAAAGGTGAGGCAGAGAGAGATTAGGGTTTGGTTAAGATTTGGGATGAGTTGGTATATTTAAACATATCCTTATATGAATTGTAAGCATCTAGGATTTAAATACTAATTAATTGAATGTATTTGGCCGGGGGGTTGCTTGGATGAACATACTTAGTAGGGTCCACTAGGTTTTATTTGGTTATTTAAGGAGTTGTCCAATTAAGTGGTTGAGGATTTAATAAAAGGTTTCCTTACATGGAACTATTTAGATTTCTAATTCTAATTAAACCTAAATCTGAATAATTATTGCAATTACATGTTTATTAATTTATTTTAACATCTAATATGATAATCTAGGTTTGAGTTTGGCTTGGGTGAGGTTTGAGAAGGTTTGGTGCAACCGGATTACCTAAAAAGTCATAAAGGCTTTATAATCTAATTAATTAGATTAAAATATGACTTGTACCGTAATTTGAATTGTTAACATGCAAGAGACTAAAATATAATCATGTCATTCCTAGCACGGCTAGTATGCAAGTCAAAGCACCCGACTATACTAGGCATGCCATACTATCTAGTCAACTTGCACGTTCAAACACAATCATGACTATAGCCCTTCTTATATAATATAAATAGAATAAAATAAATTAAAAATAGATAAAAATCCAATTTAATATGTTTAATTAAATAAAATATTATTTTAATTTTGAGGGGTTTACATCGTTCCCTTCTTAAAAGAATTTCGTCCTCGAAATTAAAACAATACCATATGGAAATTGAAACAACTAAGAAAATACAATAAATTATGTACCTTGGCTCTCAAACAAATGGAAAAAATGCTCTCGCATGGAATCCTCACGCTCCCATGTAGACTCGTCCGGTGAATGATGCTTCCAAGCAACTCGAACAAGTCTAATGGTCTTGCCTCATAATATCTTATCGCTATAGTCAAGAATCCCCACTGGCTGCTCCTCGTAAGATAAAGTCAGCCCCACAGTAATCTCAGAATGATCAAGCACATGACTAGAGTCTACCACTTACTTTCTCAACTGTAATACATGGAATATGTCATGCACACTCTCTAGAGATGGAGGAAATGCAAGACGATATGCCACTTCTCCAACTCTCTCAAGAATGTCGAAATGACCGATGTACCATGGGCTTAGTTTTTCCTTGCTGCCAAACCGGATGGTACCTCGAGTCGGCAATATCCGCAAGAATACATGGTCGCCTTCCTTGAACTCTAAAGGCCGACGATGTGCATCTGCCTAATGCTTCTACATGTCTTGAGCTTCCTGAAGATGCTTCTGAATCTGCTTCACCTTTTCCACGGTCTGTGCCACAAGATCATGTCCAAGAATCTCACGCTCTCCCACGTCACTCCAACAAACAGGCGATCTGCACTTCCTTCCATACAATGGTTCAAAAGGCACCATCTAGATGCTTGTTTGGTAGCTATTATTATAAGAGAATTCGACCAAGTGCAAGTGATCCACCCAAGATCCTTCGAAATCCAATATACAAGCTCTGAACATATCCCCTAGCGTCCGAATCATGCGCTCCGACTGTCCTTCGGTCTGAGGGTGGTACGCAGTACTGAACTTCAATCGAGTTCCCGGACTCACCTGTATACTCCTCCAAAAATGCGACATAAATCGAGAATCATGATCGAACACAATGCTAACAGGTACACCATGCAACTTCACAATCTTCTTCATTTACATGTCTGCCAATACCTCGGTAGACTGTCCTACTCGGAATGGCAATAAGTTTGTCGACTTGGTCAATCGATCTACAATCACCCAGACCGCGACCTTCCCGGTAGGGCTCCTCGAAAATCCAGTGACGAAGTCCATCGAGATATGTTCCCATATCCACTCAGGAATAAGAAGTGGCCGTAGAAGTCCGGCAGATCTCTGATGCTCGGCCTTGACCTGCTGACAAACCAAACATCTAGCTACAAATTGTGCAATCTTTCTCTTCATTTCGGGCCACCAGAAATGTTGCCTCAAATCTTGGTACATCTTTGTACCCCCGGAACGGATAGAGTAGATAGAACTTTGAGCTTCTTCCATCAATTCTTATCGAAGCTCTCTGTTTGGAACATATAAGCGCTCTTCGCACCTCAATGTTCCATCCTCGTGAATCTGCAACCCTGTCTGCTACTCTGCCTCAGTCGTCTCAATGAATCTTCTAAATTTTGCATCCATAAGCATTGCTGCCTTAATCCTCTCAACTAGTGAAGATCGAACTTCCAACTGTTCTAGAACTCCTTCTGATCCCAGCAATATGACTTCGATCCCAAGCTCCTAAAGATTCTCAAGCAAATGATGTTGTGTCATCAAAAAGTAAGTTGTAGGCTTCCTACTCAAGGCATCTGCAATTACATTCGTCTTTCCCGGATGATACTGTAGCTCAATGTTGAAGTCCTTCATTAGCTCCAACCAACGTCTTTGTCTCATATTCAACTCTTTCTGAGTAAAGACGTACTTCAAACTCTTATGGTCGGTGAATATCTCCACTCTCTCTCCATATAGATAATGCCTCCAGAGTATTAGTACAAATATGACTGCAGCTAATTCTAGATCATGCGTCAGATAATTCTTCTCATGAGTCCTCAACCGTCTCGATGTATAAGAAACTACCTTACCATGCTACATCAGGACACATCCTAATCCACTGCCGGATGCGTCGCTATATACCACAAAGCCTCCTGACCCTGAAAGAAGAGTCAAGACCGGTGTTGTCGTCAAACGCTTCTTCAGCTCATCAAAAGCCGTCTGATACTCTGACGTCCAGATGAACTCCTGCTCCTCACGCATCAACTGCGTCATGGGCTCCACAATCCTCAAAAAATTCTCTACGAACCTTCGATAGTATCCGGCAAGTCTGAGAAAACTCCTTACCTCAGAAACTGATATGGGCACTGGCCATGTCGCAATGGCCTCTATCTTCTCCGGATCAACTGAAAGTCGTTTACCAAAAATGATATGGCCCAGAAATAAGAACTTGTCTAAGAAAAAGTCACACTTACTAAGCTTAGCATACAACTTCTCCTCTCTTAATACTCCCAACACAACTCGAAGATGCTCTTCATGCTCCTCATGGCTCTTAGAGTATACCAGTATATCATCAAAAAATATAGCTACAAATTTGTCTAGATACTGGTGGAACACTTTAATCATCAAATTTATGAACAATACTGGCACGTTGATTAGACCAAACGGCATCATCAAAAATTCATAGTGTCCATACGTCGTCTGGAAAGCTATCTTTTGAATGTCTTCCTTTCGAACCCTGATCTGATGGTATCCGGACCTGAGGTCGATCTTAGAAAACAGTCGTGCACCACTAAGATGATCGAATAGGTCATCGATACGCGGTAATGGATATTTATTCTTAATCGTTACCTCGTTCAATTTTCTGTAGTCGATGCACAAGCGCATAGACCCATCCTTCTTCGGCACAAATAAGACGGGCGCTCCCCATAGAGATGTACTAGATTGAATAAATCCTTTATCCGATTGAATAAATCCTTTATCCATCAATTCATCTAGCGGGGCCTTCGACTCTTCTACATTTTTTAGTGCCAACCGGCACACATGAGAAGAAATTGACTCCGCTCCTGGAACCAACTCTATGGTGAATTCAATCTCTCCGTCGGGTGGCAAACCGGGAAGCTCTTCTGGAACCACATCTTCGAACTCTGATACAACTCTGGGTAGTGCTGCCTCCTCCTCTGCTATGTGGGCCTTTAGAGTGGGACGGGTACCCTCCTCTGTAGGCCCTCGAAGAAATTCAAACTTCGAAAGACTGGGGGTCTAAAAAACATACTACCTCGACGACAATCTATTTAAATATTTGGAAAGCACGATACGGGAATGATTAAATAAGGGTCGCTAAGGGGATACTATGGGTCTATCTATCAAGTACGAGCTTTTGTTTTTTCGAATAAGCGGAGATGAAAACAATAAAGAGTTCATGTGAGATGTAGTCAAATGCAAATACGGGGTTCAAAGGTGAATGAATAGTTCAAAAAAATAGTTGTCAAGGTAGTTGCGGATGAGGCCCTAGAGGGAAAGAGTATTTTTTAACTATATCTCAATCCATTTAGAATAATCATAAGAAGAACCAACCAAGTGCACTAGGTTGATCAGACAATAACGCACCAATTCTGATTAGACAATATGCTAGTGGGTGCACCCAATAAAACATATCTCCTGAACAAGCTTGATAAAAGAAATAAGCTTGTAAAACCAGGTTAAAGCAGTAGAAGTCAAGATAGTCAAAAATAATAGTACGTGAGAAATAGTTCAAGTTCTTCTAAAACTCGTCTGGTGTTTGTGCCTCTACAATTATCCTATTGTCTTCTTGTCTAAGGCTCTGACACACCAATTGGGTTGTGGGCCTCTAGATAACCTATAAGTTTTATTTAATAATGGGTTGTAAGGGCAATGGGATGCCAGGTTGTGAGGCATACTATCCAACTTACAAGAGTTCAACTAGTAGAGTAATTGAATCAATGGAGCCTATAAGTCATCTGCCTAACCTCTATTGAGAAATAAGATTCACGGTAGAAAAAGGAATCAAGCAAGATGAAGTCACAGCAGTCAAACGAGAGTTCGAAAATAGAATCAAGAAAAGAGATCAAGTA
Organism: Iris pallida; assembly: GCA_029216955.1. NCBI lineage: Eukaryota > Viridiplantae > Streptophyta > Magnoliopsida > Asparagales > Iridaceae > Iris > Iris pallida. The sequence goes on from JANAVB010003400.1 coordinate 72,874,504, forward strand.
TGTGGATGAGATCCTAGATTCTAAGTATAATCCTAATTTGCAGGCTCACTTGGCATAGTTATGTAACCAAGACGATTTATCGAAGACCTACATGGGCCACCACAAAAACATGTCACATCCTAGTCCCAAAATCCATAAGGACTAGAACACGTGGCATGCTAGCAGACACATTCCAAAGGTATACCCAATTTAACGGACCAATGGAAGGTATCTTAAGCTGTAAAATAATTACACGGTAGGCACAATCTATACTCATCCACAGAACAAGAATCACAGAATAAGAAGCAATCGTGCTGAAATAAAGTAATATAAAACTGTCAAAGAGAAGTATAAAATCACATAAAAAATTAATGGGTACAAGTCTTAGTCAAAATAAATGATCACTACAATGTCTCAGATAAAAGTATAAAAATCTCTACTACAAGTCTTCAGCTCTGACATAAAATAAAGAAAAATAAAGATAGATTTCCGCGAATAACTACTCTGGAACAACCTCGTCATCCATATCTGGTACAATAGAAAAATAGACCCCCGGCCCGTACTCCTCAGGAAAGACCTCGTCAGCTAAATCTGGAGAATAACGTAGATATAGACGTAGCTCCGTAACGAAATCTCAATGGTAACTAAGAGAGAAACAAGGATCACAGAAAACAGATAATCTCTCCGGATAAATGTATATACATATATAAGAGTGTATGTGCACAACTTACCGTTCTGACCTCTATCTAGACGACAATCCTATGACACATCTAAAAGAAAGATAAAATGACACAAACACCCTTAACCTACAGGTAACAAGAAATCAGGTATCTCAAGTAATCTGGCTCCAGTATCGGGATAATATTTGTGTCAATCATGTGTCGTATCCTACAGTTCTTTCATGGAATCAATTCCATAAACCACAGGCAGGCTCTATATATCAATACTAGACAACTCACTAGTTGAATGGCACCAGGATGTAATTTGGAAGCCCGTATCGATATAACTCCTAAGATCAAGCACAAGAAATAAAATAGAAATAAATAAATTATAGAATGAACAAGAACTGTATGATAGCAAGGTGCACTTTCCTGATTCTGTACTGTGAATATGAAATATCACTCCCGCTTCCATACCTCCGAAACCCGACGCTCCTAGATAATTAATTAACTAAATTAAGTCACTACTCACGAAGCTTACAATACGACTTCATTAGTCAAAATAATATTTTAAGATTATATTCAATTTCTCGTGGAACCCTTTAGACCCATAGAATCACACACAGGCTCCACGAGACACCAAACACAGCTTTTGGGTTTCCAACTCCCAATTAGTCAGTTATGCCCCCACTTCAATCATATACTTAATAGTCATATAAAAATCATAAAAATATTATTTGAACTAATTTTATACAGATTTATCTCTGAAATTTCAGAATTTATATTTCTAAAGAATTAAACTACTAGTTGTCTATCGGGTCGACTAGTCTATCCGAAATTTATCTAGAACTTCATTAATTATCTAAAATTATAAAAACCCTCAAAAATACAATTTAAATAGAATTAAAATATCCTAAATATCAAAATATGAATTTTGATGCAAGAGTTTCATGGTACTAATGGTTTGAAATCTTCTAGGTCAATAAGTCACCCGAAAATGACTAGTTTTGACTATAATTTTCCCGACCGAAAGTGACTTGATAAATTTGTGTAAAAATGATTAAAAATACTAATTTAAATATATTAACCTACATAAATTTCAGTTTTGAAAAATTCTTACAAAAACATATAGTTCCTTAACAACGTGGTAAGTTTTGGCTCTACCAAAACATGAAAATAGCTATCATAAATCATGAAACTTTTATGGATAAAAATACTACCCAAGAGGCATCAAAACACTATTTATACAGAAATAATACCATAATTTATACAGATTTATGAGATGGACTTGAGAAGGAAAAGTTAGGGTTTCTTACCAAGGTCCATGCTTTGTGAAGGCTTCTTCTTGTCAAAGCTCCATTCTTTGATGATGTCCTTGCTCGCCATTCATTTCTTGGTGATCTTGAAGGGGTGGACAATGGTTAGGAATGGTTGGATGGGGAAGGTGAAGTTTTTAGGGTTGGTTTGGTGGAGTTTGGATGGAAGAAAGATGAAAAGGAGATGTTTTATGAAGGAGGAAGAGATGTGCAATGGAGGGGATGATGTGTGGGGGCTAAGGGGGTTTGTTTGCTGCGAAATAGCTGAGAGGGAGATGGTGTTTTGGTCGGACAAAGGTGAAGGAGAGAGAGATTAGGGTTTGGTTAAGATTTGGGATGAGTTGGTATATCTAAACATGTCCTTATATGAATTGTAAGCATCTAGGATTTAAATCCTAATTAATTGAATATATTTGGCCAATTGGGGGTTGCTTGGCTAAACATGCTTAGTGGGGTCCACTATGTTTTATTTGGTTATTTAAGGAGTTGTCCAATTAAGTGGTTGAGGATTTAAATAAAAGGTTTCCTTATATGAAACTATTTAGATTTCTAATTCTAATTGAACCTAAATCTGAATAATTATTGCAATTACATGTTTATTAATTTATGTTAACATATAATATGATAATCTAGGTTTGAGTTTGGCTTGGGTGAGGTTTGAAAAGGTTTGGTGCAACCGGATTACCTAAAAAGTCATAAAGGCTTTATAATCTAATTAATTAGATTAAAATATGACTTGTACCATAATTTGAATTGTTAATATGTAAGAGACTAAAATATAATCATGTTATTTCTAGCATAGCTAGTATGCAAGTCAAAGCACCCGACTACACTAAGCATGCCATATTATCTAATCAACTTGCACGTTCAAACACAATCATGACTATAGCCCTTCTTATATAATATAAATAGAATAAAATAAATTAAAAATAGATAAAAATCCAATTTAATATGTTTAATGAAATAAAATATTATTTTAATTTTGAGGGGTTTTACAAGAGTTTTACTAGTTGTTTTCTTTCGCTGCTTGATTTTGATGAATGCGTTTTCGTGTTGGTTTTCGATGATTGGTTTTCATTGTTCACTTTCATCGAATTTCGCATTCATTCTGAATCTTGAGAGAAAGATATCGAAGTGTGTTAATCATATATTGGTGCCAATGTAGGACGCATAGTGGTGCGTGAAGTCCCTTTTTTTCTCAAATAAGATTATATCTTGGTGCGTTGTTTTGACTGGGCTAACATTTATCTCCATGCCCTAATAAAAATGATCTTTGGTCTACTCTTTTGTTGCATCCCTCTGATTAATGATACCAAACCAACAAAAGACAAGAATAAAGAAATAAATTATATGATAAACCGTGGAACTGTTGCCTCGCTAATTATCATTTTTAATGGCTACATGCTCTCTGACTATGCTGCAAATATATTTCTGTTAATGTTACTAAAGTTATATGATAGAGATAATTCGGCTTGTCGTATAGAGAATACAAATAAGACTAAATGGAAATTCAAAAATTATGCACATTTGTTATAATAGATATTTATCTAATATAGTTCCATTCACGCATTGCTGTCGGACAACTTTTGTAAAAGGTCATTCTCCACTACCGATTCTGGGGCACTGGAACTGCCCGGCCTAGGGGGGATAAGAGTAGCACCCTGAGGTAAAGAGACATCACGACTAGGGGGTGAATAGAGTGTCCAATAGCGACAAGCTGAACCAAAGAGTCACAACAGCTAATCACAAAAAATGACCCGTGGACAAACATGTAATTATGTTCATGCATATAATCAGATTTTATTGGAAACCTAACACTAAATGCAGAGATGGAAAGTAAAGTATGCTTTATATATATATATATATATATATATATATATAATATATATATATATATATATATATATATATATATATATATATATATATAATATATATATACATATGAAAATTGTGGTAATCCTTGTTTTGTGCAGGAATTGACCGATGACCGCGGGTAAGAATCACTATATTAGTGATGATCTCTTGTTTATGTTTCTTATTATGAATTGCTTAAAAAGAACCTACACAAGTAAAAAATATAACTAATAAAGAATTGTTAGATTTAGTACAGATTTATATGAGTTTGGCCATAACCGTCCACCAGTACATATTGCATATTGACCCATGTCATAGCGATCATTTCAAATAGCAAGGAGACAGACGAATTTTGAAAAGCGTTAGAAGCTTGTCCAATCTAGTAGAACATTGTTAGATCGCTTCAAAATTTTTTAACTTTCAGTTCAGCAAGTTTCCTTTGAAAGTGTCTTTTCTTAATAAAACAAAGTGATATAATGTATGGACATTGTGGCTATTTTTAAAAAGAATTTTAAAGTGGAATATGTAAGCCAAGCTATGGCATTTTGAGTCGCAAAGCAATGCACTTGTATTCTTATCAAGTTATCAATAAAAAAAGTGTTGATATTTCAAATCTCTGAGTCAAATATTTGGTTTTTTGCATCTAAATGTTCTGTCTGCATTATATTTTATTTGTCTAGTTGTATTGTGCAAGTACTGGCCTTGTGTATGCGTAACTTAGGCTTGCACGGCATCACGCCCAAGCGAGGATGAACGGTTCTGCAGAGATCCAAGCAAGGACGAATGATCCTGCAGGATCGGGGCGTGATACATCCACCAGTTCCCTGCCAACCCACTTATCCAACCCGTCGCCTAACCCCAATAGGTCGAACCAAACTACAGATCTGTCTAGCCTCGTCGGTTTTTGGCCTCCAGCAACTCGACCACAGCCTGTTGGTTCTGCCACCGCCATACTCAAGCATCACCACCTCGCCTTCATATCCCGTAGCGTCATATGCATCAACCTCAGCCTCATGCATTTAGCCTCTGTGTCGTTGAAGCTTTCCTGACTCACCGCTCCTTTGTAACATCCTACCGCCCAGCCAAACATCGTGGCCTCTACTTGTGAAGTGGTTTTCCTTTCCTCTCTCTTTCTCTTATTGAATCTCTTGATCTCTCTCTTTCCTTCCATATGTATTAGGTAATGCATATATTGGGTTTAAGAGAACAACAACATCTACTAGCAGAACAACAACAACAGCAATAATGATGTTTATTTTTCTTTTGGCTTTGGGATTTGGGCTTAAAGCCAAAGTATTAAGATACTAATGGTTAAAATCATTGGAACCTATATATATTGGGTTTATATTAGAGCATCTCTAACCCTAATGTCTTGTAATGTAATGTGATTCCTATATGGTATTAGGCACAAGACAGTGTCTTTGCTAGGTGTAGTGACCCGCTCCGCCCTAGCGGAACGCCGATTCCAAATGGCGTGTGCGACGACTCAAAACGAGCCGTCGACCCGAAGAGTTGCTTCGACCCGATGAAGTATCGATGCGAATCGATGCAGGACTTGTATTGGCCCGACAAGATGGATCTAGGATTAGACCTTCAAAGGCGCGCTCGGAGTATCGCTCAGCCGATGCGAACATCGCTAAGGTGGGTGGCTCCGATGAACCCGTCACTGCTTAGCCTAGAAACATAACAAAACGGACACATTCACGAGAATCGCTAGGCGATAACATCTTGCATGCTAATAAATGACTCAATGCACCTAGCTAAGGGAATAATCCCATCTTGCATGCTTGTTTAGAACATGGAAAAGAACTCGGCAAATATAGAAACTCTCGCCCGCGCTCTACGCTCGTGCTACGGCACAAGCTTATGTTCAAGTCCCGTACGCGTTCAACAATGAAACTATGAATAGATTACAACAATGAAATGGGAAGACTATCAACATAGTCGTTCCGAGTATAGTATAGCAACATTGAAAGGCTATGGGACCGATGGGTCGCCAAGGCGACTCCCGCACTAGGAGTTGCGTAATGCGTGAATGAATGAATGAACGAATGAATAAATACGTGAAACATGAATGAATGAACGAACAAGTGAAAGAAAGAAATAAAAGAATGAATACGTGAAAGATAAGACATGGAAGACGCTAGCGACAGGTATGACGGGCACGTGCAACGGGGCTCGCTACCCGCGCTGTACGGACGCCAACCTGGTCGTTAACGCATTATGGCTAAGGGTTAGCCTACGGCTCGGAGATAGCCGCTAAGTAAAAGACAAGTTAATACGAAATGGTCGTGGACAAACGGCACGGGCGATGGGGGGGAATACCGTGGCCATCGTGTGGAAGGATTCTGCGGCACGGGCGTTGGGGGGGTAAACCGTGGCCGGCCTAGGCGGAATCAACGGCGCTTACGGGCTGCTTGGGTGCGGGCTTGGGCACCAAAAGACGTAAGTAGGAGGGTATATTCAAGAGACTTAACGGGGTGTACCAGCCATCACCCTACGCTAAGTTGAGAATTGCCACAGGGGAATGTCCTAAATGGCTTGTAAAGCCAGCGACCCGTGCATGTAGATTAAGTGGACTATGCTGGTGGCAATCCACGTGCAAGTTCTTGCATTGAAATCAAAGTAGTCTAAGTTAAATGAACAAGTATCACCTGAACATGCCCGAAGTGTAACACTCCTGAACATGCTTGCAAAGTAACATCCTGAACATGAACATGCTCGAAATGTAACATGCTTGAACATGCTTGAAATATACCACCCCGAACATGCTTGAAATGTGCCTCCTGAACATGATCGAAACGTAACACTAGAACATGCCCACGACGTGCTAGAACCCGAGACATGGACTCGCCAGTTACATTGAATGTTTACATAAATCACGTCATATTACTTCATGTTAATGTTGACTAACTTGGTTTACTTTGGACAGGGAAGGCCGGATGGTAAGTATGGGTAAGTCGTGCATGCATTTTCCATGCGACACTTGAAATCAGCAACACGAGATAGGTCATGATATGTGCCATGAAATTGATCCTAAGGCAAGATTAGAAAGACAATGAATGATAGTGATGCACAAAAGTAAATGATACGTGTTTGGTAATGATGGCGTTGTGGGCGAGCTAGCCTCCCCACCAGTGCATAACAATGTACTGATAACCCTACAGTATGCTTGCAGGATAGCAGGAGACGCCGGCGGGTGCGGAGCTTCCATCGAACGTGTCAAGGCGCGGAGCCAACTCTGGGGCCTTGGAACATTGCAAGAAGCTGAAGCACCCTATACAGGACATAATGTATCGGAACATCGCCATGTATCCTTCCATGTTGTAAGCCATTTGGCACGCCTTTTATGTTTCAGAGAGAGAGCTTGAGCGATTTGTAATATCGGCCTAGCGCCGCTTGTAACTGCTTGAAATATCAATAAAGAGTTTGATTTCGTATTCAACTTGTGTTCATTTACTTTCCGCTGCAAATGGGGACACTCTGTGCGACTCTGTGGCCTAGTAATTAAAATCGGCCGTTTCTGGACTTGGCCTTGCACGGGCGCAATCTAGGCCCGTGCGGCATCACGCCTTAGCGAGGACGATTGCTCCTACGGGAGCGGGGCGTGACAGATTGGTATCAGAGCACGGCTTTACGTCCTTGGACTTCACATCGAATTCTCAGTTTTGAAAGCTCGTTGGAAGAAAGGAAGTGTACGCTCTCTCTCGTTGTGCCTTGGGATGTTCCATACAATAAGTCTAATACTTTCAAAAGCTCGTACAAGTACTCGGTTGAACGGGATCGATAGGCGAAGGCCTTTGTGCCAAACCACGACAGACTTGAGTCGAAGGAAAACTAAATTGCTAGAAGTTAGCAAACACAAGGCTCGCTTGAATAACTTTACGCTAAAAATGTCAAACTATGTTAGACTTAACTCGATAGGGAACATATGTTAAGTTAACATGTCGCGTGCGTGCCTGACTAGTCTTGCGTCGACCTAGCAAGTGAGCGTGCAAACTTGAATGTAGTCCGTACGGGATGGTATAGCGGTACAACTTAGCCCGCGTGTCGTGCACCTCGATTTTTGGGTACAATCGGGTTGCGAGCGATATCGAGTATCGCTCGATCGAGAGCGAAAATACACTTTGAGTGTCTACCGATAGGAACGCTATCGAGTTAATACTTAGGCGTGCACGAAAGATTGGCTTGGATTTTGAGGATTAGCCTGAACGACTTAGTACGTCGAGGCGACGTGAGCGGTTACGCTAGAGATTCGTCGAACGAATCTGAAGGATATCTTAGCGCATGACGCGAACGTGATTGAGGATTAGACCGTATGGCTTGAACCCGAGTGGTGTATGTGATAGGTTCGAATAAGAATAAGAATGAGTGTCGACGACTAGTCGAGTGGCTCGAATCCGAGTGGTGTATGGATGTTCTTAGAAAAAATCATTCGAGCGAAACTTGAGGATTTCGAAACACAACGAGTACGTCAACGAGGTGATGCGATCGCGCAAAGCCTTAGAACGTGTCACGCTTAGTTGGCCGTAACTTTAAAGGTCCCGAACGAGATGTCGCTGGGCAACTTGTGAATGGGTAACGCATGTTAGAAAACGACTCGGAACGATGAATAGAAATAAATGGTCTTGATCGAGGAAACTTAGAGCATCGCACGTACGATTTCGGATTGATACAAATGAAATGTGACTTGAATCTTGAACAACGATCTTGAAACGAGCTCGAGGAATAGCAGATGAACTTGATCTTGAATATTAAATGAAATAGTGGAATATCCAACTCGGACAACGGCATCGTCGCATGACTCGAAATTGGTTGCAAAGGAAGATCGTCAGGTTACGCATATCGTCGATGGTATTGAGGCGTATCAAAGATCGATATGCGATAACTCGGGGGTACTCTGACTCGGCGAATGACGATCGTGCAAATGTCATTGTTCCGTTGGAAGCTATACTTGGGATGTTGAAACGTGTCGAGGAAAATATAGACGTGGCTCGTAGATTTTCTGGTTGAACAAAATGACGAATGGACTATCGATCTTGGCTCGAATGAAAATGAAAATACTTGGATTTACTTCGACGATAACCTCAACGTCGACATGCTTGTCTTATGCGAGCGCAACTCCAGCCTCGCACATGCGTTGTGCCGAATAGGGCGATCACTCCGCGTGAGCGCTGGTATGGTGATTCATACAGCGGGGGTGATCGACCTAGCTTGGCGTAACAATTTGTGTGCTTCGATTTGTGGTTTGACGCGAAGGTGACTCAAGAATGGATTTGTGTGCTTGAAGAATCGAACTTGAGGATTGAGTAGGTCCAATCCGCGTATCGAAAATGAATTAGTCTGGACCCAAACAAGAGTTACGCCCCGATGAGAATGATTGTTCCACGGGAGCGTTGTATGGTGATTCGTGAACCACCGTGGATAATCGGACTCGCGTGAGATTGGGGCGCAACATATTGTCAAGTTAGATGAACTCGTGATCGAATACGTGAATTGGTTAGGATGGATATGTGAAGTATGTCAATTTAGTGATTTGAATGGATTTGAATTCGTTGCAGTGTGCGACGAATACATTGATGCGAATAGGTGATCGTGCTCGATGTTTAGAAATCTGAGTGCCGCGAGCTTGGGTAGAAAATCCCGTACTACCGACTTTGGTTTGACCCTAGGATTGGGGTCAGTGTTGGCATTATTGTTGGGGAACTATGATTCCAATCCTGACATTGACTTAGCCTCGAAAAGATGGCCTAGCGGGTAGGTGAGACGCCATGTTTCATGAGTTATCAATCGAAGGATTGATCTTGAGGATTGGCATGGATGGATAGTGTGAATCACGAATATAGGAATACCCCTCACGAGATTCGGCTGACATGCATATATTCAGGGACGCTTGAGTATGTGCACGATGCGACTCGAGTGAAAATGACAATTTTTAGATCATGCGGCTTGGCTGAATGCATGTATTTTGGGGACGCTTGGAATGCGTGCACGATCCAGCCAAGTGATACGTTGAGTTCTAGCACGACTTGGGGAGTGAACGAGTGCCGTGAACGTGAAATCGTGCTAGTAAAAGTTGGTACAACGAATTGAACCACTGATAGGAAGATGTACTCGATGACAATACAATACGTGGTCTTAAATCGAACAAAAATTTCTTAGACATGGTCGACCCCGCTAAGTAGAAATCATACTGATTTCGTGGACACGAACGCTTGAGAAGCGAATCGGGTCATCTCGATGACCGAGATAAACGAAAGTGAGTTTGCCTTAGCCTACGACCCCCGCCTTTGACGAATTACAATGTACCTCGTGTGAATATTTCTGTCCCGTGACACAGAGAAATAACAACCAAGATGAAGAAATACTTGAATTGAATAAGTACAAGCAACTATAAAATGAATGAAAGGCTATTCAATAAATCGACCAAACGCGTGCGACACGGAACTTAGAAAGATATCTAGTTGGTTCGATTCCATCGAACGATAGGGCCGCTCGATGAAATTGTCTAAGAAACACGAAAACACGAGTTAAGGAATGGTAGGATGACCTGCACTCAGAAAGTCTCGAGGACGAGACTTATTTTGAGTGGTGTATTATGTAGTGACCCGCTCCGCCCTAGCGGAACGCCGATTCCAAATGGCGTGTGCGACGACTCAAAACGAGCCGTCGACCCGAAGAGTTGCTTCGACCCGATGAAGTATCGATGCGAATCGATGCAGGACTTGTATTGGCCCGACAAGATGGATCCAGGCTTAGACCTTCAAAGGCGCGCTCGGAGTATCGCTCGGCCGATGCGAACATCGCTAAGGTGGGTGGCTCCGATGAACCCGTCACTGCTTAGCCTAGACACATAACAAAACGGACACATTCACGAGAATCGCTAGGCGATAACATCTTGCATGCTAATAAATGACTCAACGCACCTAGCTAAGGGAATAATCCCATCTTGCATGCTTGTTTAGAACATGGAAAAGAACTCGGCAAATATAGAAACTCTCGCCCGCGCTCTACGCTCGTGCTACGGCACAAGCTTATGTTCAAGTCCCGTACGCGTTCAACAATGAAACTATGAATGGATTACAACAATGAAATGGGAAGACTATCAACATAGTCGTTCCGAGTATAGTATAGCAACATTGAAAGGCTATGGGACCGATGGGTCGCCAAGGCGACTCCCGCACTGGGAGTTGCGTAATGCGTGAATGAATGAATGAACGAATGAATAAATACGTGAAACATGAATGAATGAACGAACAAGTGAAAGAAAGAAATGAAAGAATGAATACGTGAAAGATAAGACATAGAAGACGCTAGCGACAGGTATGACGGGCACGTGCAACGGGGCTCGCTACCCGCGCTGTACGGACGCCAACCTGGTCGTTAATGCATTATGGCTAAGGGTTAGCCTACGGCTCGGAGATAGCCGCTAAGTAAAAGACAAGTTAATACGAAATGGTCGTGGACAAACGGCACGGGCGATGGGGGGGAATACCGTGGCCGTCGTGTGGAAGGATTCTGCGGCACGGGCGTTGGGGGGGTAAACCGTGGCCGGCCTAGGCGGAATCAACGGCGCTTACGGGCTGCTTGGGTGCGGGCTTGGGCACCAAGAGACATAAGTAGGAGGGTATATTCAAGAGACTTAACGGGGTGTACCAGCCATCACCCTACGCTAAGTTGAGAATTGCCACAGGGGAATGTCCTAAATGGCTTGTAAAGCCAGCGACCCGTGCATGTAGATTAAGTGGACTATGCTGGTGGCAATCCACGTGCAAGTTCTTGCATTGAAATCAAAGTAGTCTAAGTTAAATGAACAAGTATCACCTGAACATGCCCGAAGTGTAACACTCCTGAACATGCTTGCAAAGTAACATCCTGAACATGAACATGCTCGAAATGTAACATGCTTGAACATGCTTGAAATATACCACCCCGAACATGCTTGAAATGTGCCTCCTGAACATGCTCGAAATGTAACACTAGAACATGCCCACGACGTGCTAGAACCCGAGACATGGACTCGCCAGTTACATTGAATGTTTACATAAATTACGTCATATTACTTCATGTTAATGTTGACTAACTTGGTTTACTTTGGACAGGGAAGGCCGGATGGTAAGTATGGATAAGTCGTGCATGCATTTTCCATACGACACTTGAAATCAGCAACACGAGATAGGTCATGATATGTGCCATGAAATTGATCCTAAGGCAAGATTAGAAAGACAATGAATGATAGTGATGCACAAAAGTAAATGATACGTGTTTGGTAATGATGGCGTTGTGGGCGAGCTAGCCTCCCCACCAGTGCATAACAATGTACTGATAACCCCACAGTATGCTTGCAGGATAGCAGGAGACGCCGGCGGGTGCGGAGCTTCCATCGAACGTGTCAAGGCGCGGAGCCAACTCTGGGGCCTTGGAACGTTGCAAGAAGCTGAAGCACCCTATACAGGACATAATGTATCGGAACATCGCCATGTATCCTTCCATGTTGTAAGCCATTTGGCACGCCTTTTATGTTTCAGAGAGAGAGCTTGAGCGATTTGTAATATCGGCCTAGCGCCGCTTGTAACTGCTTGAAATATCAATAAAGAGTTTGATTTCGTATTCAACTTGTGTTCATTTACTTTCCGCTGCAAATGGGGACACTCTGTGCGACTCTGTGGCCTAGTAATTAAAATCGGCCGTTTCTGGACTTGGCCTTGCACGGGCGCAATCTAGGCCCGTGCGGCATCACGCCTTAGCGAGGACGATCGCTCCTACGGGAGCGGGGCGTGACACTAGGTGGCATGATTACATTCACATAAGACAATGAAGTAGAAAAATCTTCTTCAATGCAAAAATATTGAGAAGACAATAAAATTTACTTTTTTCAACATCCAAGACAATTTCTTCCATTTTTTCCAAATTTTATTTATTCATATTTGATGATGTGTAGGTAAAGACATTGTGAAGTGCCCTGCCATGTCATGCTATGTCAACTTCACAACTTCATAATGTCTTTGCCATGTCATGCCATGTCAACTTCATAACTTTTTTAACATTTGCATTGCAGGACTTTTTCAAAAAAATGCCTTCTAATTCCAATGTGGCAATAACTTTTTCCTAAACTCACACTTGCATTGGAGATATGCTCTTATAATTGCGCCCTTTTGAATAATAGGTTTTAATATAAATAAATAATCATGGCCTCAGTCTATATTTTGAGCTTATATAATGTATTAAATAACCAGCGAGCCTGGTATTATATTTGGCTTAACTATACATTTTTGCTTAAATATTTTTATATAATAGTATTTAAATTGGGTTATATCCTAACAAGCATTATATATAAGTATATTCTAAATAGAGTTTATCAATGACTAGTTTAAATGGGCCTTCTTATATATATATATATATATATATATATATATATATATATATATATATATATATATATATATATATATAATATAAACAAAAAAATCTAATTTTATTCATAAGAAGGCATAAAATGCCGAAGCCTTTACAAGTAAGCGCTAACAAAAGACAAGCAACGAAAAAGGAGGAACAAGGTCAAAAATCAATAGAGCATGGACTGCCAGAAGACCTGGAGGCCGTGCTTGCATTGTCGGATGACTTGAGAGTTTGGCGGAGGACCTTCCGGATCAGTTGGTCGGCCGAATATTGGTAACCCTCGTATCTGAATTTGTTCCGGTTCTTCCATATGTCTCATGTGATGGCGACTGCAACCAGTTGGACAGAAGATCATGGAAGCTCCTACCGCTCTGGTTAAGACGACAATAGTAAGAGAGCGTTGTTCAAATCCTATCTGTTGACTCCTCAAAGTATAAGATGTAGTCTACTGCTTTTTGTTATTTTTTCGTACAGTAGTGACACGCTGATGCTAGACTGTATTCGATAGTATTGAGGGCATCGTTGGAAGGTAGCTTCCCACGAAAGGCTCTCTACATTAGGACAGACCATTCTTTTGGAATGTACGCTTGCCAGATCGGTCATAGGATGGGGAAGGGCGCTCCTGTGCCGCGCCTGACCCTTCTAGCCGAGGTGAGCGTGAAGGATCCGCTCAATCCCAATAGACCACCACAGAACGTCGGGATCGATGCTAATCTTCAGTCCAGCATCGAGGAGTGCGTCTGTTGCCTCCTCTCCAACCCATTCCTGGGCCATCTTCCGGTTCCAGTCGCCCGAGTGATCCCATAACTCTATGATTGTATTGGAAGGAGCTGACAGGAATTGGGGGAAGAGATCTTCCCCTTCCTAACGCTCAAAGAATAAGGATGATTCACATGAGCCAAGATGTAGGCAGATCTTGTGCTCTACGAGACTACGTCCATGAAGGATACACCTCCAAGATGTTGAGGATCTGCAGTTGGAGTCGTCGTTGGATGGGTGGATATGCTTGAAGTATCTGTCCTTCATGAACCTCGCCCAAAGACCGCGGCTGACTCGAAGTTTCCACCATAACTTCATCGAGAAGGCGTCGACAATGTGTGCCAGTTTACAAAAACCCATACCTCCCTCATCGGTGGGTCTGGCCAAGGTGTTCCAACTCGCCCAATGGTGTATGTCCTCGCCGTTACTGTGACCCCAAAAGAAGTTGGCGAAGAGGGTTTCGATGGAGGTAAGGACCTTCTTCGGGGGAGAACATGCGGCTAAGGTGTACATGGGGATGGAGGAGAGAACATGTTGAATCAGGATAATTTTTTTGCCCGGCGATAGAGTTGCATTATGCCACCCCTCTAGTTTTTTTCCTAATTTTACCCACCAGCCCTTCGAAGATGCCCGTGTTGGAGCGACCATACACCAACGGGCATCCTAGGTAGGAGAAAGGTGGATATGCAACAGCAAAAGAAGTAATTTTGGAAAAAGTGGATGCGTGGTCACTGCTGGTCTTGTGATGGACATAGATGACACTCTTATTGGGATTGATGCGCTGGTCGAAGCATCTGGTGTATCTCTGAAGCATGTTATGGACCACCTCTACGGATCCGACGTCCCCGGAGGAGAAAATACGAATATCATCTGCATATGCCAGGTGAGTAATGATCGGGCAGTCGCCAGTGGTGTAAAAATGCTGGAAGTTTGGGGTTTCCACCATTCTGTTAAAATTTTTGCTTAGAGCTTCAACAGCTATGATGAAGAAAGTGGAGGATAAAGGGTCTCCCTATCTGACTCCGTGACTAGATTTGAAGAAGCCTTCTGCTTGACCATTGATAAACGTGAAGAACCACGAATTGCTGATCGATCTCCACACGATGTTGGTCTAGGTTTTCGATAATCCAAAGGCCTAGAAAACCCAAATCATGAATTGCCAATTTAGCCTATCATATGCTTTTTCTATTTCCAGTTTGAAAGCGATGTTCCCATCTCTGTCTGGTAATTTCATGCATGTGACCATTTCTTGAGCCATCAGAATATTGTCTATGATATGTTCCGACCGCGAATAAAGCTACTATCTTTTCGAAAATAATTTTTGGTAGGATCTCGGTCATGTGGTTGGCAATGATCTTGGAGTTGAGCTTGTTCGTGAAGGTGCACAGGCTTATAGGGCGAAAGTCTTTGAAGTTTTTTGGATAATCCTGTTTGGGGATGAGAATCAGATTAGCACAGGAAATAGATCAGGGGTACATGGCTCCTTGGAAAAATGCGACGGTCACCACATAGATATCTGACTTGATAATGTCCCAGCACGATCTGAAGAACACACCATTGAACCCGTCAGGGCCAGGTGTGATGTGCTCATCTAGGGCCCAAACCGTGTCTTTAACCTATTATACAGGGGGTATATGCTCCAGTTGATGGTTGTCTCCGACGTCTATCAGGCGAGGGATCACCGATAGGAATTCCTCCTCCCTGAGAATGGCTTCTTTAGTAAACATCTAGGAGTAGAAGTCAGATGCAGTCGATTGGATGCCACGTTAATCTTTGATAATGTTTCCATTCTCATCCGCAATCTGGTGGATGTTGAGTTGTTGTCTACGCCCCTTGACACATGCGTGGAAGTAGCTAGTGTTTTTGTCTCCCTCACTGTCCCAAGTCAATCTCATTTGCTGTTTCTAGAATTCGGTCTCCACCATCAATCTAAGCTTCAGCAACGCTCTAGTAAGGTTCAGGGAGGTCCGTGTCACGACCCGCACCCACTGTGAGGGTACGAGAACGTCACAACGCCCAGCCTATGCCGCAGTGTCGGCGGTAGAACGCTGTCCTAGGTCAATATACATCTAGCAATAAAATACTAAGCAGTAAATGAACTCAATCACAACTAAGGAGTATGAAAACACGATATGATATAGAACTCAAGGAAATACTGAAGATAGAAAAGCCTAAGATAATATCCCAGCAAATATCCAGAGTACATATCTCAGCTACTGAATATGAAAGAATATATACAACTCAACATCTCTGAACAGAAGTAAAATCTAGCTAAACAGTCTCAAGACAACATGAAAATAAGATAAGGCCTAACTAAACTAGTCTAGGCAGTGGGGTGATGTCCTCAGCTAGAGCTGTCCGAAGAAGGTATCCTCCCAGGCCTCTTCCTCGTCCTCTGTAATATTTTCAACAGGTCCAGTCAGGACAGGAGCGAGTACAGTACATCTCAACAGTTCATAGCAGGTTAGAAAATATAATCATGCAGTAAAGTAAGATATAGATACTGAAAAAATGCAGTATATAAACAGAGAGAGAAAACTGTAGTAGAAATATCTACTATAAGTAACGAGCTACCAGTGATTAGTGATTTAGAGCACAAAGTCGACATGTGAACGGCTTGATTTGTACATGGCTATACTAAAGATGCGTACATGGCTATTCTACTTTGGAATTGTTCACATGGCTATTTATACTCCCCCATACCCCCAATTAATACACAAGGATCCAACCAGGTTATGTTATGATTCTATGTAACAGCCCCCGAAGGGTAGTAGACCCCGAAGGTGATAAGCCCCCGAAGGTGATAGACCCCGAAGGTGATAGACCCCGAAGGTGATAGACCACGAAGGTGATAGACCCCAAAGGTGATACATAGTAGTCCCACAAATGGGTTAAGGATTCAAAGAAGACTCTGTGATCATATGGGTATATGTCACAAGTGATCAAAGAACCAAAGAAGCATATGATACGCTATATAAGTGAAACGCACAGAACATACAGTACCTGATGCTCCTTGAAGGGATAACATCTCAGGGTGGGATCCATATTGTACTAATCCGTGTCACCAACGTGCCAGTATCAATTAAAGTAATTTAATGCAGGAAAATAATTCTAAGCAGGATATGAAATGATCGGAGAATGTACTCGCCTGTATCTGAGTGTCCGGATGAAATATACTTTCCAAGGAGAGGTATCTGGCTCCTAATCAGAATAGCACAAGTCACAACAAGTCTAAAATGATATAATGAAGTCCTACTATGTATTCTACATGATTCTAGGTCATTCTAGGCCAAAGTCAACTTTTGGTCAACTCTGGTCAACCCTAGGAGTCAAACTAGGTCAACCAAGTCAAACCTAAGTCAAACTAGTCTATTCTAAGTCTAACAAGACTACACAGGTAGACTCTACACTGACACACAGATAAGCCATAGGCTAATTAGGCAATACCATGCCTAATGAACCAACCAAACCATAACATTTCACACATGACAATATATCTATACTTAAATTAATACTCATAAAGATATATTATAATCTAACTTAAAATATACATAGCCTATAGGCTACTAAATACATATCACACATACCTATATAGCCATACCACACAATCTAATATAGAATACATATACATATATATGTAGAGAAAAGGAAAAAGGGAAAAAATGTTCAAGGGTGTCACATATATATGCTAAAGTGTGTATGTGTGTATGTTAGAAATGTGAGGGGAAATGTGAGGCAAGGCATGTATGTGCGTGTGCTGATTTTAAACTCATGTGTGTGTGTGTATGTTCATAGCAATGTGAGTGTCATGTATATGTGTGTGTGGGTCATGAGTGAGGGTGAGGCATGAGGGAGTGACACTTGTGGGTGATATAGACATGGCATGATAACCTGTGTACATGAGTGTCAATGCAAAATAGTGACATGTTCAGCCTGGAAACAGTGAAATGAAACAACAGCTTGAATGGACTAACAGTGACAGGAACACACTCAGATGTATGGAAATTCCTGCTCAGTTATAGGGTGTAATTTCAGGTATATAGGGACTTAGTATAGTGTAGTGAATAGGCAATGTGAATACCACTCAATGGAGTTAATACACTGTGTGAAACCTGGAAAAAAACAAGAATATATGTGTGTGTGTAGAGAGTTTGTTCTCAGATTTTGTCCAGTCCAAGTGACAGGTTTAGATTTACCCAACAGTGTAAATCCATCTCAGATTTATATGGGAAATCTAAGTTAATAGCAAATGATAGTGAATAAAGGGAAATTCAAGGAATTGAAATCATTAAACTATCCAAACTTCAATCTAACCAAACTTCAATCTATCCAAACTTCAATCTAACATGACCATTCCTAGCACACATGATGGTAAATCTAAACTAACACTAATATCACAAAAAAACAGGTTTTATGAAATCCCAGTTTCCTCACAACTTGAACTCAGGTTAACATTAAGCAAATAGCTCTACAACTCATGTTAACACTTAACAACTCATTAAAACAGTCTTGAAATTGAAAGCCCAGGATTTGAATCCAACCTACATCAATTTGACCCCAATTTCAACATACATTTGGAAATCAACTAGGTGAACATATTAGGGGTTAAACACCATGCAACTAACAGTGTAAATTAGGTAAAAAAATGATGACAAAAATGGATTTACAAAACTGGAAAAAATCAGAAAAGGAGACTGAAAAATGAGGTTTCAGAAAAAAACTCATTGACAGTTATTAGTGTTTTTTTTCAAAACAGTAGACATATCAAAATTGATTTGAATACCAATTTTCAAAACCCAAACCTAAATCATCATTTCAGCAGTATCATATACATGTCTATGAATTAATTCTAACATCTAACATCATCTAACAATTAATAAAACCAACTTAAAATCAGAAATCCATTTTCAGTTCAAGTATCAGTAAAAACAGGGAATGATAGGGTATTGGATTTTCGAATGCAATTAATCACTAAAATTATGAAACAGGGGTTGGTAATTAATAAGCATGTGTACACGTGTCTTGGGGTGTCTTTGTGTCCAGGAAACTGGACACAAATCGTGTCCAAATCAACAAACATCCTAATATACAGAACCAGGCACAGCCGTGTCGTGCAGTGAGGACGAAGCCCCGTGCTCGCGACACAAAGCTAATCGTGTCCCGTGCTTGTGCATAAGGGTTCGCCAGGGATAGGTCTAGGGTGTCGTCACCCTGAATCCCCGTGTCGAGTCGCACAGGCGTGTCCAAGACAGCGTATCAGTGCCCGATTTCCTGTGCGCACTACACAGTGAAGAATTCGTGCGATACTAATTCCTCTCTCGACACGCCACATGGTCACCTGAAATTTGACATGTGGCGTGTCAGACACTGCCCCAAGGCGTGTGTCAAATTATACGTATCCTGGTTGCGTGTGGTGTTCGATACAGCCCCCGAGTGGCAGGGGAGCTGTACGGTACAGAAATGCATGGGTTTCGTGTCCCATAGCGTGTCCGACACACAATAAATCATGCTCAATCAATTGGAAACCTATAAACAAGTCCTAGGCCTAATTTTCCATTCAAACACGATTTGAAAAATCATACGAAATGTCCTTTGGGGCATTTCATCAAACACCTATAGGAAAGGACTGATACGTGTCCATTTAGGACACGAAATGGACACAAAACCTAGGTCTAGGCATACCTACAGGACCAGGACACTTAGGGCTAGGTCTACATGCAAAGAAACTAGAATTTTAATGGTGTTTACAATGATTTACCTATTGGTGTCAAAATAGAAGAAAAGCCTCAAATGGGGGGTTTCCTCTTGCTAGCAAACTTCTCCAAATTGCCCCAAAGCTGAGGTTGAACACCACAAACAGTAAGAGAACAATGATTAGATCCTAATGGAAGAAATTCCAATCAAAAAGGAGTCCTATTGATTAAACTAGGAAGGAATTTATGAAGGCTTATCTATTTCCTTAAGAAATGAAGAACTATTGAAGAAGGAGGCACAAATCCCCATAGAGACATTATATAGGCAAGGGGAAAAGTCTCTTGGCTGGTCATAATAGTTAGGGTTAGGGTTTTTAGGTTTCATCCTATGGCTAGGATTGAATCATGGGAAAATAGATGGCCTAGAACAAAAGGTTCTATCTTAGTCCTTGCAAATCACTTAACCATGACTAAACTTGACTTAACCCCCTTAACCAACTCATATAATTCTCAAAGTGGCTCACTAAGTTAGTCATGACTCATCTAGGTTAGGTCCAATCTAGGTTAGGCTAACCATAAACCACATGGAGATTAATCAAATAATATTAAATTACACCATTCAAATAAATCATTTTAAATTCCTAACAAAATATATTAAATTCAAATAATTAAAAAATGACAAAAATACCCTCAAACTAAAAACGATAAATGAGATATCCTAATCACATGGCTAGGCTCCAGGGTAGACAGTCTCTACGGTTCACTAGCAAAACACATAAAATCTCAAGTCATGAATTTAAATAGTTCAAAAATAATTAAAATTCACTAAAAATCATAATATGAAATAATTATCATTAAATAATAATTATAATCACAAAATTTCAAAATTACCCTCTTCTGGAAAACTGGGTGTTACAGTCCGAGCGGCTGGGATCGATCAACGGCGAATAGAGCTTCGGCACGGGTAACATCATCCTCAACGGTACAGACAGCCTAGAAAATGTCCCCAAATGCTTCCTTACTCCAAATGGTGAGCGCTTTCCAGGTCGCCTTGAGTTTGTTCACGACTCGGGTCAGAGGTTCTAGGGTGTCAGTTCTGTTCCAAACGGTGGCGACGATGTTCTTGAACTGTAGGTTGTGGCTCCAGAAGTTGAGGAAGCAAAAGCTTTTCTTGATTCGATTCGATTTGCTACTAATTTCGATAAGGTGGACTGAGCAGTCCGATTCGGTCATGTTGAGGTGAGAGAGATTAGAGACGATCTCCATGTCGAACTACTTCGAGTTGATGAGGGTGCGATCCAGGCGAGAGTATTGCCTTCGTTTACCTTCTTGCATGTAGAACCAGGTGAACGCGCTTCCATTGAACTGAAGGGAAAACATGTGGGCGTTAAAGATGTAGCTAGTGAAATCATAGATGGATGGCGTGGGGCAAGGGCGGCCACCCAACTTTTCATTCCTGTAAGTGATAGCGTTGAAATCTTCAACGCCGAGCCAGGGGAGATTGTTACAGTTAAGTTGGATGTTCTGCAGTTCTTTCCACAGCTGTCTATGTTCGATGATGTTCCAACTGTCGTGCATGGATGATAAGAGGGAGCAAAAGTTGAGCATGTGATGTTCCACACAACATAAGAGTGCTTGACTCGAGTCATGGATGATGTCGACCCTCATGTCACTAGTAAAATTGATCTAGTTATCATGACACCCGACTATGGCCGAGGGGAAGCCTAACTGCAGCTGTATGGACCTGAGCTTCCTTGGGGTAATTTTGGGTTGAATAATCGCAAGGATGTCCAATCTGTGAATTTTCTTGAGACTAATTAATCTTTTTAAGGTAGGTTTATTGGCAAGGCCCCTAACATTCCAATATAGGATGTGAAGCATTGAGTTTGATGTTTTAGGGGTTTTTTTTTTGAGTTTCATGGCTGACCTAGTGGTCCTAGCCGAGACCTCTTTTGGACTTCTTTTGTTTGATTTTTTCGAGATAGGGGCCGCCTTACCGACCTCCATATTAAAATTGTCTGTCTTCTCGTTTGGATGCATGTATTTCTCACCGACAATTTCATCCACGACCCCGAAGACGCTATCGGTGGTGTTAGTTCCTACGTTTAAACCTTATTACAACTTGGCGCGGGTGCTTGGCCAATGTTGGCTAAGTCTGGTATACGGATGTTGGCCACATTGTGGGATGGAGTGTGGGGATGAGTGCCAGTATATTGGGGTTCTTCTGTGCTCGTCTAGGCTAGCGGGTTTTTTGACTCCGCGTCGATATTGGTCTCCTTATCTGTGTCTTCGCTTATCCCTGTCTCCTCTTCTGTAATGTCCTCTTCTGTATGTGAACACCTGAGGGTTCTGCTGAGCCTACAGAGTCCTCTGTGGGCTCTGACTCTAGCATATCAAATTTGTTGGCGAGGTTGATGCCTGGGGGATTGTATGTGACGATGTCTCTTCCTTCGGGAGCTTTATCTTGGGAGTGGGTGTTACTCGATCTGGCCTCAAATCTGAAGTGGGAGTTGGGCAAGGGGAGTATGGATGATCGGTGGGATTTTTTGGGAGATTAAGTGGATACCGCTTTTCGATTTGCCTTTCTCTTTAATTCTAGGTGGGAATGGAAACAATGTTCGATTGACTGGCCACGTGTATGACAGTGCTTGCAGAATATGATGTTGTTGTCATAGATGATTTGTTGTATAAGAGTTTTATTGCCGAGCACGATTTGGATGTAGTTGGGGAGATCCTTCGATAAGTCCAGTTCCATGCAGATTTTGGTATAGTGTCATTTGGAAAGGTTGCGAGTTATCTTATGCCGTCGCTACAAATATGCCAAAAAAGTTTGCTATTCTCCTCAGAGCTGCGGGCACAAAACAAATGAGGGGGAGGTTCAGGAGAGTAACCCACGCTGAGACGATAGCAGAGTCTTCTTTGATGTTGAAGTCTGGAGACCAATTAACAATTTTTATGCTATGAGAGTCAACCCTGCATGTGCCTCTAGTCCATACCTTCTTGTGGTCGCTATCCAAGGAGAGATAGAGGAACATGTGTTTAGAGTCCATAGGAGCCATCCTGCATCCAGAAGTCAGTCCCCATCCGGCTATCACTTACTGGACCATGGAAAGTTTCGGATAGCCGGTAGAGAATTTGAGAACGAAAGTCCGAGCAAAGGTGGCAGACAGGGTGGAGATTTTATATGAAGAAAAATGCACCCTAATCTCTTGACTGTCACACAGAACGGGTAGTTCGACTTTCGGTAGCTCAATCTCCTTGGTGGAAGGGAAGTTGGTCTCGGCGCGATCGGGCCTGAGCTTGTCCACGTAATTCACGGTAGTAGGATTGGCAGGGGGATTGGTGAGAGAAGGTCTATTGGTGGGAGTTGTCGTGCTTGCGGGAAGTAGCATGATCTCCTCTAGGGATGCGGATGGCGCAGGTACAGGATGTGGTTAATGAAGCAGATGAGGAGGTGCTTAGGCCGTATCCGGAAAGGAAGGCGCAAGGCCAACAAGTCAGCTGGGAGAGGCGGGTGGTGCACGGGAGACGGAGCTGAGTAGTGTACCCCATGCATCGGGGGAGAAGCTGTATAGATAGGAGCAGATTCCATGCGCACAGAATAAGCAGCTCCATGTTGCGCCAAGGTGTGCACCGTTTGCGACGTGCCATTTCGCTGGAGGCTGGAGGGCGCGATCAGTCGGATGCTGAGTGGCGGATAAGGCCGGGGGTGCGTCACATCGAGCGCCGAGAGAAGGCATGCTAGGGGGTGGACCAGCGTGCCAGGTTGTAGAAGAGATGGGGCGCCACTCGGGGCTGCGCTATCCGGAAGGAAATAAAAGGCACCAGAAGACAGAGATTTGGTGATCGCTGAATCATGCCAGGTTGATGGGTGTATGGACCCAGGCCCAGAGTAATGAGCGCACCTTATGGGGGAAGAGGTACCCAAAGTAGGAGAGTGGCTCACAACCAAATGGTTGGGGTCAGGTGGCACCATCCTGTCGACTTTGCCGCCAAAAGGCTACGCATAGTTCAAGGAGGCATTTGAAATTCGAACCCACATCAGGTTGGGAGCCTGCAAGGGAAAAAACATGGCTGCATCGAAGGAATGCTGGGGCGGAGCCTCCACAGCACACCAGCCTGTCCAGGCGTCCAACGCGGGAACATTGTGCGACGTATGGACAAAGAGGGAAGGAAATCCTCCAAGAGGGGCAGGTGAGCCACGACTGCCGGAGGAGGATGGGGGAGGGGATGGCGGGACAAAGAGGTAACATGTAGAGGGGGACGAATGGGGGAGACGGAGCGGGGAACCGGATCTGGGGGTGACAAGCGGGGGGGGGGTCGGAGGGAGGCCCAGGAGGGCGAGGCAGTCAGCAGGCCAGGGCACTAGATGACCGGGGGGGACCGGATCAGACATTTCAAAAGATGGGAGAGGCGGAGGTTCGGGAGGAGAAAGGGGGGAGGGTAGGCGGGGACCTCCTGACCCCGCCGAATGGTTGGTAGGATAACTCCGGAGGGCGACAGATCACTTGAAGGAGCGGATCGCCCCAGGCGCTCCTTGGGGAGCCGAGCGGGACATGGATCTTGTTTTAACATATGAGGAGGAGGGATCAACATTCCCTTACTTTTACATCCCCCAAGCATCTCCGTGATAAAACACCCATTGGATCTTGTTTTAACTCATCTAATTTTAACCATTGATTTTTTAATGGTTAAGATTATATGACTTAAACAAGATCCAACGGATGTGAAAGACGGGATGATGATCACTCATATATATATATATATATATATATATATATATATATATGTATATAAAAAATATATATATATATATATATATATATAAAAATAAAAAATAAAAATATATATATATATATATATATATATATATATATAAAAGAAGTGGAGGGATCAACATCCCCTCACTTTTGCATCCCCTAAGCATCCCCGTGATAACACCTATTCGATCTTGTTTTAACTCATTTAACCTTAACCGTTGATTTTTTAATGGTTAAGATTAGATGACTTAAACAAGATCCAACGGATGTGAAAGAGGGGATGTTGATCCCTCCTATATTTATATCAAAAAATTATAATTATATATATATACATATTTTGAAAACGGAGAATATTATTCAATGCGAAACAGGGGTGCCGGGAGATGGCCCAAGCACCTACAAAACCTCCACTCGGGAGGGGGCCTACCTACAAAGTAAAAAACGAGGAAGCAAAACCGGCCGGGAGATCCGGGGGGAACAAAAGAAAAGGGGTGCGGGAAGAAAGGGGACGGGGAGCACCCGTCCAGCCCGAACTAAGGAGGATACTTAAAGAGCGGGAACTACTTCTTCCGCGAGTTGGAGGAGCGCAGGACCCTAGGTGGGACAGGCACCACGACAAACTGAGTAGCTGCCAGCTTTGGCTGCACCTCCCGCTGTTCGATGGGCAGCAAAAGATTTGAGAATTTTTCTACAAAATAGGTCTCCAAAGTTGATGTGTTCATTGTTATGTATGCCCACAGCCGCATCAAGGGCCTGCTCGACCTCTAGCATTCTGGGTAGGATCGCGTAAGCTACATCGGGGTTTTCGTCCATGTTACGAAAGACATGGAGTTCCCAGAGTGACTCTTTCGGGGAGCAAACAGTAGCAATCTGCTTGAAAAAATCACGATATTGGACTGGGCATTCACTAAGCGACGATGATAGGACATCAGCGGCATTATCAAGTTCAGGTGCTGGATCCGAATCGACGGGACCAGTGGGGGTGAGGAGCTCGAGATGGGGTCTACGTTAGGGGCCCAGCATAGAGGGGCTGCGCTCGGGACCCCAGTAAAATATTGTGGTTTTACGGCCTCGGAGAAATCAGAGGTCTCCTGCTGACGGACCAGAGGAAGTTCTATAGTGGTCGTAGCATCGGAAGTGTCCTGGTTCGGGATGTAGGCAGGATCGACGGAGAAGATCATGGTGGTAACTGATGTACTCTCCATGAAGTCGGCAGGAGTGTGTTCTGGAGCCGATGCGGATATGGAGATATCTGAGGAGGTTGAGGGGGGCTTCGAGAGATTAACGGAGCTGACCGGCATAAGGGATATATATATATATATATATATATATATATATATTTATATATATATAATGTTTATATATATATACACACATTATGATAAATGCTAAAAAGGTAAGTATATTTATACTATATAGGATATTCTTAACATCAAACTCCTAACATCATCGAAAGTCGACGATGTATCCAAGAGGATGGATTTAGGATCGAGGGGCGAGGCTGAATCCCAGAGCGAGGCCCTAGGTGTTAACCGTTTCCTGGACCCAGTTGATCTTAGGACAGGTAGGGGCGAAGAGCATGACGTAGGTGCCCGACAGAGAGGCTGACATAGTCGAGAGATCAATCGCGGAGAAGTGCACGGAGATGTTGCTGGGGTCTGATGAGGAGGGATGTTCAGCCGCTGGGAGGGCCACCTCGATGATTGGGGAGGTTGGCGGGGGGGTAGGGAAGATTTAATCACATCAGCGAAGGAGGGTGCATCGAATTGGAGGGTGTATCCTGTGATGGCATCAGGCCCGGATGGATTGGTCGGATCTTTCGGTAACATGCTGGGTGGAGGAGAAGGTTCTGACTGCGTTGTACAAACTGAATGGAAAAAGTAGGGGTTGCCAACTGGGACAGTGTCCTCCGTGGGGTGGGGACAAACATGAGTTTGTGTATTTCCGTCGGCACTTGCCGGGATGCCACCCGGCAAGGGGGAGCCAGCACCGGTTGACAAGGAGAGGGCGCATAGGCCACGCTGGGGACAGCGCCATGCATCGAGAGAGGGGGTACAATTGTTGCTGTAGGCGCATGAATACTCCAGGGAGTGGGTGCATAAGGGGTTGGGGCTGTGGTATGCGCCCACAGATGTCGGGTGACCAAGGCCAGCGATGGGGGGTTGGGTGCAAAGGCGAGCTCCGTAATGAGGGGTGTATGTGCCACCAACAAAGTAGGCACAGGGTCTGGCACCAAATGACGACTGGTGGCCACTGGCGCTAAGAATAGGCGTGGAGTTGCAGCCGATGAAGGTGCATGAACACCCTGCAGCATGACGAATTTAGGCGCATAAGGAGGCACCCTATCCGCAATATACGTAAGGGGTTGGGACGCCATCTTGGCCAACTTGGGCACATAGGCTGGGTTAAAGAGTAGTCTTGTGGGTGCATAGGCAAGAGCCTGGCACGGCCAAAGCTATTGAGGGGGAAGAAAATCAAAGGTGGTGTTTGAAATTTGAACTGGGGAGCTTTTGGACTGGAAAAATAGACGAAAACTAGTGGTTCGATAACCGGAAGGTCGTGCCCACGCCTTGTGGTGGGGGTGTCGATGCCAACAGGCAGGAAGGACATCGCGCCTGGCCAAACTATGACGGAGGGGTCTGGGATGCACATGGTGGGGCCGGGTGCCCGTGGGGTCGGCGCTTCCGCTAGGAGCAGCGGATCTGTCTGGGACCCAGAGGCCGAACGAGGAAGTGGAAAAGGCAGGAGATCCAAGGATGGGTCCGAGAGGGAGGAACTCGGGCGGTAGTCTGTTGGCTTGACACGCTGGAAGGTGAGGTCGGAGAAGTGGGGGAGGTCGGGGCGGCCGCGGGTCGTCCCGTGTCGGCTAGGTGGCCGGAGCCACCGTGACCTCAATACAAGGCCATAGGGGTTTGAAAGCTCAAGAGGAAGAGATTATGAACTCATATATATATATATATATATATATATATATATATATATATATATATATATATATATATATATATATATATATATAAAAGAAAATGTATATATATATATATGTCCGTCATAGCCTATGGCGATTTCAAGCGACCTGTGCTTTCTCCTGGTGCATCCCCGACCATGACGCCGACAGGCATCCTACCCCACCCCCCACCCCTCCTTGCCCCTTGATGGCCCACTGGAGATTGCTTCCCCCGTCGTTTCTTCGCTAGTGCCTCCCCATTCTTTGGTGATTTTGGGAGATTTGCTTACTCCCAGTGCTTCCCTGACCATGGCACCGGCAGGCGTCCCGCCTCCATTGCCCTTACGAAATACCAGCCCACAGGAGATCACTTTCCCTCGATTTCAGTGTTCATGCCTACACAGGTTAGTAATCCTTTATCCCCTTTCCCTTCGCCTAGGGGTATTGTGGCCCGGCGGTGAGCTGTTCGATCGGCCATGGCATCGCCGAGCGACCCGCTTCCTCGGTTCATCTTGCCCTCCTATTTTATTTGGCCTGTAGGTGGTTGTCGTCACAGCGATATTTCCATCGATGGGGCAGTTTTTTGGTTACTGTTGGCCTTTTTTCCTTAGCAGAGTTCTGGTGCTCACTTACCCTGGCGAGCGTAGGTGGCTGCTCCATGTTTTTCCACCGAGCCCTATGTGTTCGGCTCCTTATGTCTTGGCGGTGGCCCCTACGCCCCTTTACTCAGCCTCTCGAGTCCTAGAGGTTAGCCCCCTTTCTCTTCCTAGTATTGTCACGACGGAGGGCGCCCCTTCGGCCTGCCCACCATCAGCCTCGGTGGAGTAGGGTGCTGCCTCTGGTCGGCCGCTGCAGACGTCGTCTAGATATTTCTTGAAGATGGCATCTGGGGTGCCATGTCTTGCATTGCCGATTCTTCCCCTGATTATTTATCGTTTTTGAGGGTGCTCCTGCTATAGATTTCAGCAAGGAAGATGTGGATGAACTCGTCGTCCCTTTCCACCTTGATCTTGTAGGCAAGTTCCTCCACTCGCAACCGCCTGTGGACCTGGTTCGTTGGGTGGGAGAATGTGCGTCTCTCGCCAAATTTTTGTTCGAGTCATAGACTCCCACAACTTGCTTATTCATCCTTCTCTGAGGCTGACTACCTGCGATTACGTTCGAAAGAGTTGTGGTCGTTGCTCCTATGCGTGTTGTCAAATGGTATTCGAATTTTGATCCGAAGAAGGGAGTCTTTGGTGGTGCCTGTTTGGTTGTCACTTTATGGATTATTGTATATATTGTTTGTGAAAGAAGCTCTCTTTCTCTTCGTATAATGCACTAGTTGTAGGAACGAAATAGTAAAGCGTAATACTCTAGAGGGGGGTGAATAGAGTTTGCAGCGTAATAATGCTAATTAAAAATGTTAGCAGCACAATCACAGAATATTAATCACAACTGAAATAAAGTAAAGATAGAGTTAAGAGAGCAAACGCAAAGACAGCGATGTATACTGGTATCCCTCTGTTGAGGACTAATCCAGTCGGTAGAACTCTTGCTACCAGTTGAATCCACTATTAGAAAAACTGCAAGTTTTCTTACGAAGCCCTTGCAACTTCTACAACGCGAGCTTTGATACGAAGAACTCGTCCAACTTCAAATGTGAAGTGGTATTCTTCAATCAAGCCTTCTGATTACAATCTCTCAGAAACTTCTAGACCGTATCGCACTGGCAAATTGACTAGAGAATTGTAACTGGCTTGGGATCTGAAATTGAAAGCTCTAGAAAACTCTTTTGGAAGACTGAAAGCTTTAGATAGAGAGAAGATTGAAAGTGAATGAGTCAGTTGAAATGATCAAAATCCTTCTCTATTTATAGGAGTTCCAAAGGCAGACTTCTGACAGAATTCGGGCAGAATTCGGGCAGAACTTTATGAGCAAATCTCGGTCAAATCCGCAACTGCAGGAGGACCAAGTTTCAAGGATTCAAAATCACAACTACCACTAACCGAACTCTGGCCGAACTCTGGCCGAACTCGGTCCGAGTTCTGTCAGGGTTAAGTCAGGGTTTAATTAGGGTTTTGAAAAAGCTTTTGGTGATCTTTGAAAACCTTTTTGAAAACCTTTTTGTAAATCTTTTTGAGAGGTCGTTTTAAAAACATTTTGAACTCATTTGAGGGTAGCCTATTTGCCAGTACGACTCGGTGTACAACATATTCCTAGACTCAAATAAAATAAAAAATACATTGCATAAGAAATTACAGACTCGAGTAGGCAAACAGATCTTCGGTCTTGAATTCAGTAGATAGCCAATCTTGATCATGTCCAAGAATCCGAGATATCCCGTATATCCAGACAGAGTTTGATCAATTATTAAAATTAGGTTGACCATATGACCAATGGGCCAACAATCTCCCCCATTTTGATAATTGACAAACTATGAATGATATAACATTAAGCTTGTTCAAAAAAAATCAAAAAGTAGAAGTAGAATTGTTAATATCCTGTATTCTCAAAAAAAATGTTAGATCTTTAATTTTCTCCCCCTTTGTCACTTAGCAAAATAATTGCAAAAAAAAGGCTCCTCCGCAATCAATGATATAACATGTAAAAGAAATAAGGCATAAAAATAGAGAAATATTGCAGGTATGTATAAAATCATCACAGGCATGTAATTTTACAGACAGTTAGAAAGAATGAAGCAACATTGAGAGATAGTGCTAACATAAACTGAAACTGAATCATAGTGATGAAATAAACTGGAATGCCATAAACTAAGGCAAAATAAAAACATGTCCATGCAAATAAATAAGTACTGAAGCAAACTACAAAGTGCTGTTAATAATAAAAAAAACTGATAAAAACTTGGAATGTTAGAGCATTTCCAAGTATACAATAGAATATCACTCAAAATTAGATAGTCACATCTCCTCATCATCATCATCAACATCATCAGCACGACCAGCATGTCCTGAAGGACCAGCTCCAGAGGTACCAGCGCCAGAAGGATGTGGAGGGGCGCCAGCATAGAACTCACCAACATAATCACGATATGGAGCACGATCAGAATGGTACCAATCATAGGCGTTACCGGGCTGGAAGTAGGCATGAACAGCCTCATCCTCACAGCGATAACCGGAGAAAGCTGGATCTCTAGGGATGGAACCGACTGAATGACCAGTCTGGGCGAAACGAAGATCAGCTAAGGAGTTTGCAAGTGCCTGATAGCGGGTGACGTCGCAGAACTCACGCTCGTGAGCCATGTCCGTCATCGAGACGTACAAAGCAGATAAATACTGATGTATGCCCTCAAATGTCATGGCATACTGATGAGGTGGTGGAGGAGGTACAGTAGGAGGAGCAGTAGGTAGAGCTATAGCAGTCATGCTACGACGAGATAACTGAAGAAACTTGGGCTCAGGGTCCTGAGTACAAGTCGACAGATCGATATCGAAGCGCTGAAAGATGCGTGAGAGAATCATCACGTAAGAGAGATTTCTATCTCTTGTACGACAATGACCCATCATCTGAATCATGGTCTTAGGGGCAAAAAATGGAATCCCCTTAAGAATATGGTACATGGCGGACAGCTCAAGAGAGGTCACATCATCCTTGGAAGTAGATTTTGGAAGAATAGTGGAATAGATGATGCGATGCAATTCATAGTTAAACAAGTTCAGGTTGTTAGCCTTGAACTTTCCAGAGCGTACTCTATCAGGTGCACAGAGTTTCGCTTTGAAACTTGCGAGTGTCGTGCCTTCGGGGAAATCAAATTCAGTGATATCGACTAGCGGTTCACCTTCGTTAGGGATACCAAGGATCTCCGCTAAGAGGTTATCATCGAAATTGATATCAATACCTCCAACACGTGTGCTCACATCGAAAGTGTCTAATATGAGATTGCAATAGAATAATCTAATGGCATTAGTTGCTATAGGGAAGCATATTTGAACAAAAAGATGTAGCCCTAATGCCTCAAAGAAAAGGCGGTAGTCAGGAAATACAGTCCATTTGACTGGAGCGCCTGTGCATATGGATCTCATGGAGAAGTCTCCATACCACAGTAGGGCTTGGTCTAGGGTTTGGAAGAAAAACCCGTCGAACGCACAGTCGCTCGTTTGGACTGGCGAGAAGAAGAAATTCGTATGCAGATGCGAAGATGACCCTTCCTCACTAGGAGTCATCTTCTTCCTCTTAGATGGATTGAATTTAGGTGCCATATGTGCAAATTGGAATAAAAATGCACTAATTGAAAGGTGGAGAGAGATGGAGTTATACCTCACGAAATCAAGATATGTCGTAGAGAACGACGATCTCCGCACGGTTCCAAATTTTGGAGAGATTTTACCACTTGGATTGGATGGAATAGGGTGGTGAAGAACTAGGGTTTTGGTGCTCGGGTCGGCTGCTGCTGCTGTTTGAAAGAAATTTGGAAACAATGAAGAAGAGAGGCTCTCGGGTTCTGGATATATAGCCTGATACCCTAAACCGAACTCGGGCCGAATTCGGTCAGAGCTCTGGCCGAATTCGCCTAGGGTTCTATAAAGTTGATTTTTGCCACTCTTTTTCATTGTCTCATTTCAAATATTTAATTCAAAGATTAGTTATTTTAGACTTCAATTAACATAATTAATATTATTTTATGAATTAAATATCGTTACACAGCAACTATCTCAGACTAGCTGTAGGAGTACTGTCCCAGCTGGCGGAGGTTCACCGGGGAACTCTTAAGTACCGCTTCGCCTCAACCGTAGTTATGGTGACAGACAGACTCTTTATTGGCTTGTCTCTAACACAGTTTTTACGGAATGATATATAATCATAAAATAAAATTAATTAATATTATTGACGTCCAAAATTCCTAATTTTTGACGTAAATAATTGAAACGATCTTCCGCTAGAGGTTTAGTAAAGATGTCAGCTAGTTGATTTTCAGTATCTATGTACATAAGGTTTATATCTCCATTTTGATGATGATCTCTAAGAAAGTGATGTCGAATCTCGATATGTTTAGTACGAGAGTGACATACTGGATTCTTAGTCAAATTAATAGTGCTCGTGTTATCACAGAAAATGGGAATATGTGTGTAAAATAAATCATAGTCTTCTAGGGTTTGTTTCATCCATAAAATCTGAGCACAACAAAGTCCTGCGGCGATGTACTCAGCCTCTGTTGTTGATAGGGCTACAGAATTTTGCTTTTTACTAAACCATGAGACTAAAGCCTTGCCTAAGAAATGACATGTGCCACTGGTACTTTTTCTATCAACTTTGCATCCAGCAAAATCTGCATCCGAATAACCAATAAGGTCAAAGGACTTAGTTTTGGGATACCATAAGCCAACAGAAGAAGTGCCCTTAAGGTATCGAAAGATACGCTTAACTACGGACAGATGTGATTCCTTTGGGTTAGCTTGAAAACGTGCTCACAGGCAAACACTAAACATTATATCTGGACGACTAGCAGTTAAATAAAGTAAACTACCAATCATACCTCGATACTTACGTGTGTCAACTGGCTTGCCTTGTTCATCTGAATCAAGCTTTATTGAAGTTGCCATTAGAGTGCCAATAGGTTTGACATTATCTAGATCAAACTTCTTTAGCAGGTCTTTTGTATACTTGGCTTGATTTATAAATATCCCATTATCAGTTTGTTTGATTTGCAATCCGAAAAAGAATTTCAGTTCTCCCATCATGCTCATCTCAAACTCATTCTGCATACACTTAGAAAATTCTTGACACAGAGATTCATCAGTAGATCCAAATATAATATCATCAACATAGATTTGAATTAAAAGAAGTTTGCCATTAAAAGACTTAATAAACAGTGTAGTGTCAACCTTACCTTTTGAAAAACCGTTGTCAAGTAGAAAAGAGCTTAAACGATCATACCAAGCACGAGGTGCTTGTTTTAAACCGTATAAGGCTTTCTTCAACTTGAAAACATGATCTGGGTTTTTGAAATCCATGAAACCTGGAGGTTGTGCTACAAAAACTTCTTCTTTTATAAATCCATTTAAAAATGCACTCTTGACATCCATTTGAAATAGTTTAAAATTATGAAAACATACAAATGCACATAACATGCGAATCGATTCTAATCTCGCAACTGGGACATAAGTCTCATCGTAGTCGATACCTTCTTCTTGATTGTATCCTTGAGCTACGAGTCGAGCCTTATTACGAGTCACTAAACCATTCTCATTCAGTTTGTTTCGGAATACGCAACGGGTGTCAATGATCGGATGATCAATAGGCCTGGGAACAAGTTCCCAAACTTGATTCCGTTCAAATTAGTTTAATTCCTCTTGCATAGCATCTATCCAAAAACTATCACTACATGCTTCATCAATAGTTTTGGGTTTTAGCTGTGAAATAAAAGCAACACTAGAAACAATATCTCTACTGGATGTACGAGTACTTACTCCTTTGGTAATATCACCAATTACCAAATCTTTTGGATGATCAGCTGTGAATTTCAACCTTTTCGGTAGATTCTGAAGGTAGCTGGTTCCTGGATCTTCTCTAGGAGGATCAGCTAGTGCAGAGCTTGGTTGAGAATCAGCTGGAGTTGTGCTTGGTACAGATGTATCTTCTTCATTGTCATCGATAGTCATTTGATTCAATTCATCAAAAGTGACATTGATTGACTCTTCGATGATCATGGTACGTTTGTTGAAGACTCTGTACCCTTTGCTCTTGGCCGCATAACCTAAAATTATACCTTCATTGGCCTTTTTATCAAATTTTCCCAAATTACCTTTTGTATTAAGAATAAAACATTTACAGCCAAAAATTCTAAAGTATGAAATAGATGGAATTCTATCAAACCATAACTCAAATGGAGTCTTCTTCGATTTGGGTCGAATTAGAACTCTATTGAGAACAAAGCAAGCTGTATTGACAGCTTCAGCCCAGAAATATTTGGGTAGACTGAACTGGTTTAACATTACTCTGGCCATTTCGGTTAGAGTTCTGTTCTTACATTCCACAACTCCATTTTGTTGTGGAATCCTAGGGCAGGAGAACTCGTGTATAAAACTGTGTGTGTCACAAAATTGCTCAAAATCAGCATTCTCGAATTTGCCTCCATGATCGCTTCTTATGCGAGTGATCATGTAACCTTTTTTATTCTGTAATTTCTTGCAAAAGGCGACAAATTCGGATAATACATCATTCTTGCGTGTCAAGAAATATACCCACGTGTATCTAGAGAAATCATCTACAATTACGAAAGCATAATGTTTACCTCCGAGGCTAGCAACTCTGCTAGGACCAAATAAGTCCATATGAAACAATTGTAGAGGTCTAGTAGCATATTGCGTTTACTGATTTGAATGTGGATCTGGTAGCTTTGTTCCTTTCACATTGACTGCATACCGAATCCTTCTTGAATGTAATGTCCGGTAAACCGCGTACTAGCTTCTTTGTGGATAATCTTGATATTGTATCCATATTAGCGTGACCGAGTTTCATATGCCATAGTTGACTCTCATCACTCTTGGCCATTAAGCATCTACCTGAAATGTTAGTTTCTTCTAACAATAGAAAACATATATATTGTCTTCCCTGATACCTTCAAAGATAGTACTACCAGTTGAGCTATCAACTATAGTACATTTGTCTTTGCCAAAATTGATTCCATAACCATGATCAGCTAGGTGACTTATGCTGAGTAGGTTATGTTTCAACTCGGTAACCAGACAGACATCCTTAATCACAGGATAGGGAGACTTACCAATATCACCGATACCAATAATATACCCTTTGAAATTATTACCGAAGGAGACATAGCATTCCTTCTTTTTCTTCGACAGTGTTGCAAATAGGGTAGCGTCACCGGTCATATGCCGTGAGCAACCGCTGTCGAGGATCCATTTGCTTCTAGCATGTGAAGGGTGTTCCACCTACAAAATAGTTTGCAGATGAAACCTTTGGTACCCATTTCTTGTAGGGTCCTGAATTGTTAGCTTTAGGTATCTAAGCATAAACATTTAAATCAACAAGCTTTCTCATTCTACATGCAGATGATATATGACCAATAAGGCTACAATAATGATATTGTGCATGTCGAGTGTTGAAAGCTGAGTGGTGTGCATGGTTGGTAGGTTTAGGTTTTCTAGTATAGAAGAAAGCATACCTATAATTTTATTTGGGCTTAACCTTTTGGGGTAAAGGTTTTATAGGGTTAGGTCTGACAGTGTTTGGCTTGAGAATGTTCCGATTTTTCGGTAAGTAACACGTGTTAGGGTAGGAAGCAGCAGGCTCAGGCTGTTTTCCTAACCTAATTTCCAATCGTTTGGAAGTGTCATACAACTTAGTATAATCAGAAGTAAGTGATTCCATTCTGATTTGTGCATATTGAAGACTTTTCTTCTCTATAGAAAGTTCTTCCTTGAGTTGGTCAATAATTTTGTCTTTCTCTTCAGATGACTTGGTAGTCTCGTGTAATAAGAGCTTTATTGAAAAAAGCTCACCAGACTCACTAACATTATTTCTAACCTCAGCTAGTAGGTCGGTAAGTCTACCTAATTCACATTTGTATTCTTTGTGTACCTTCTTAGCGGTCTGATACTTACTACGAAGTTTCCTATAATCAGTCATCAGGTTACTAAAGGCATCTCTTAATTGCTCAAAGGTGAAGTCATCATAAGTATCAACTATAGGTTCAGTAGGTACCTGATCGGATGCCATAAAGCATACGTTTGCAGCGTCTTCTGATTGTTTGTCTTCTGAATCGCTGGCTTCGCTTTCATGCCATATGCTGGTGTTGGCATATTTCTGTGATGTTGATCTCTTCAGGTTCCCTTTTTCATACCTGTTGCTCTTCTTGCTTGATGATGAGTTTGTGGGACAATCCTTCTTCATGTGTCCCTTCTTCTTGCAACCATAGCAGATAGCATCTTCTTGGTACCAGTTGTTGCTGTTGTTCTCTTTGACTCGCTTCTCATGTCTTATGAATCTTTTGAACTTCCTTGCTAGGAGTGCTTGATCTTCAGCGTCAGATCCACTGCTGTCTGAGTCATCTTCAGCGGCTTTTCTGTGCTGAGCCTTGAGAGCGATTGTCTTCTCATTTGGTGCAGTCTCTTCAAAATCTTGTAGCTCCAGTTCATGAGTGAGTAGCTTACCCATGAGTACTTCGAGGGACATACTTGTGAGGTCATTCCCTTCAATGATTGCAGTAGCCTTTGGAATCCAGTTCTTGGTGAGAGCTCGCAGGAGTTTGCGAATCTTTTTATGGTTACTGTAATCTTTGCCTAGGGAGGACAAAGGATTTACAATATCTAAGAACCTCTCGAACATTTGTGTAACTGTTTCGTTGGGCTTCATCTTGAACGTCTCGTACTCTTGAGTAAGTCTGCTGACTTTAGATTCCTTGACTTGAGTCGTGCCTTCATGTGTGACTTAAAGTAGCTTCCATACTTCATTAGCCGTTGTGCAGATAGACACCCTGTTAAACTTAGTTCTGTCTAAAGCACAAAAGAGAGCATTAATGGCACGTGCGTCAAGACTGGCCCTTTTTTTTTCTTCCTCTGTATTTCTGCTATGGGGTTTTTCAACTAAAACTCCATCAACATTTATACGAGGTGGCTTCTGATAGCCATCAAGAACAATAGACCATAAATCAAAGTCAAGAGATTTCAAGAAGAAACTCATCCATGTTTTCCAATATGTATAATTCGTACCATCAAACATTGGGGGTCTGTTTGTGGCCTGGCCTTCACTTGTGAATTTTACAGTTGCCATGTGTTCTGCTGTGATCTATATAACAGTTAATTAAAAGTGAATAAGTAATTGCACTATTACCTTTGCTTTACATGTAACACCCGCTCTGATACCAATTGTAGGAACGAAATAGTAAAGTGTAATACTCTAGAGGGGGGTGAATAGAGTTTGCAGCGGAATAATGTTAATTAAAAATGTTAGCAGCACAATCACAGAATATTAATCACAACTGAAATAAAGTAAAGATAGAGTTAAGAGAGCAAACGCAAAGACAGCGATGTATACTGGTATCCCTCTGTTGAGGACTAATCCAGTCGGTAGAACTCTTGCTACCAGTTGAATCAACTATTGGAAAAACCGCAAGTTTTCTTACGAAGTCCATGCAACTTCTACAACACGAGCTTTGATACGAAGAACTCGTCCAACTTTAAATGTGAAGAGGTATTCTTCAATCAAGCCTTCTGATTACAATCTCTCAGAAACTTCTAGACCGTACCGCACTGGAAAATTGACTAGAGGATTGTAACTGGCTTGGGATCTGAAATTGAAAGCTCTAGAAAACTCTTTTGGAAGACTGAAAGCTTTAGATAGAGAGAAGATTGAAAGTGAATGAGTGAGTTGAAATGATCGAAATCCTTCTCTATTTATAGGAGTTCCAAAGACAGACTTCTGACAGAATTCGGGCAGAATTCGGGCAGAACTCTACGAGCAAATCTCGGTCAAATCCGCAACTGCAGGAGGACCAAGTTTCAAGGATTCAAAATCACAACGGCCACTAACCGAACTCTGGCCGAACTCTGGCCGAACTCGGTCCGAGTTCTGTCAGGGTTAAGTCAGGGTTTAATTAGGGTTTTGAAAAAGCTTTTGATGATCTTTGAAAACCTTTTTAAAAACCTTTTTGTAAACCTTTTTGAGAGGTCGTTTTAAAAACATTTTGAACTCATTTGAGGGTAGCCTATTTGCCAGTACGACTCGGTATACAACATATTCCTAGACTCAAATAAAATGAAAAATACATTGCATAAGGAATTACAGACTCGAGTAGGCAAACAGATCTTCGGTCTTGAATTCAGTGGATAGCCAATCTTGATCATGTCCAAGAATCCGAGATGTCCCGTATATCCAGACAGAGTTTGATAAATTATTAAAATCAGGTTAACCATATGACCAATGGGCCAACACTAGTTCCCTGCTTGTGATCGATAAAGCTACTGCCGTAGTGTCGAGTCCTAGCTACGCACGGGTGCTCGTTGATATCGACATTAGTCGTCGTAACCCTCCATAGATCAAAATAAATATGCCCGATGGCAAAAGTATTCGGCAGGACATTGTCTATGAAGATAGTCCTGCATTTTATAATTGCAGTGGGTGACTTCATCAGGAACACGAGATCAGTGATTGCCCCATGGCTAAACCTGTTGTTGATCACCAAAAGTTGTTCTCCTTGGTGGAGGCAGGATCCACCCTTGCTCCCTCTCTCGCTTCCCCCTCTGCTACCTCGCCTTCCTCCCTCGATCCGGTACGGGTCCCTTCTAATCCCTCTTCGCAGATGCTCCTGCTCCTCCAGATCACCAATATATATATATATATATATATATATATATATATATATATATATATACCTATCATAAAATCCCATATATATATATATATATATATATATATTTATATATATATATATATATATTTATATATATATATATATATTTATATATATATATATATATATATATATTCAATAAACTCCATCCGCTTTATTCATATCAAGGCATAAAATACCGAAGCCTTTACAAGCAAGCGCAAAATAAAACAGAAAAAGAATAAGAAAGAAGGCATCCTCCTACTCCTTGGTTAGCCCGTCAGGAGAGGATGGACTGCCAGAAAGCCTCTTGACCTTGATTGTAGTATCTGCTGATTTTGTGAGTCTGTCGGAGGGCCTCCCGGATAAGTTTATTGGATGAATATCGATGGACCTCGTATCTGAATTTGTTGCGGTTCTTCCATATTACCCACGTGATGGTGGCTACAACGATCTGGTGGCCGTGAGAGGTGTTACTCCAAAAGGCTAGAAGATCGTTGAAGCTTCCACCGACCTGGACTTGTCTGAAACGGTGGGAGAGAGTGATCCAAACCCTTGTAGACAAGGCTTCGGAACATAAA
Source organism: Iris pallida (assembly GCA_029216955.1). Taxonomy (NCBI): domain Eukaryota; kingdom Viridiplantae; phylum Streptophyta; class Magnoliopsida; order Asparagales; family Iridaceae; genus Iris; species Iris pallida. The sequence continues at coordinate 72,913,741 of JANAVB010003400.1, forward strand.
ATATGGTCAACCATTTCAGATTGCCTCGTAGTACAGCAGTGACACACCGATGCTAAACTGAAGCCAATGGTACTGAGAGTGTCGTCAGCGGAGAGCTTTTTATGATACGCTCTCCACATCAGAAATGACCATTTCTTGGGAATGCAAGATTGCTAGAATGATTCGATGATGGGGGAAGGCACCCCAATGCCCCGTACAACCCTTTTAGCTGATGCAACCGAGAAGGATCCGTTGGCTAAAATAGACCACTGTAAGGCGTCAAGTTTTATTCTGATCTTTAGTCTAGTATTGATAAGCATAGCTGCGGCCTCTTCTCTGCTCTAATCTCGATGTTACTCATGTTTCTCGTTATACGTATTTTTTGTATACGTATACGATTTCTAGCAATTGTCTGCTGGACCGTAGTTAGACTTGTCTTGCTTAGCTTTAACTTGGTTTAAACTTGCCTTGGTTTGGTTCAACATGACTTGGCTTGGCTTGGCTTGGTTTGGTTCATTTTGGTTTGAGACGAGGAGGGTTGATATATAAGTCAACTCCCATCTCTCTCTCTCTCTCTCTCTCCCTCTTTCTCTCTCTCTCTCTCTCTCTCTTTCTCTCTCTCTTTATTACTTTCATTTATTTCTTTCTTCTCCATTACTCCTCTCAACCTACACCCAAGAAACCCTAGGCAAGTTCAACTTGCTTTATGATAGATCTTATGTTTCTTTGTTCCATTATCTTCCTTACTTGATTCTAAGCCACTTTAGAACTTGGCATTTTTGGTTTTGATGGATAGATTTTTGTAGATCTAAGTTTTAATTTTTTCTCATTTTTTTGGGCTTTGATCTATTAAAGCTTGGTATTTTCGAAAACAAGTTGGTTTATGTTGTAGGAAATCTCGTTCTATCCAATTTTGACCTTTAAAAAGTTAGATTCCGACTTGATTTGAGAGATTTATGCCATTTGGAGTTCATGGGTTCCCATGAATATTTAGAGGCTGTTTGGAGAAGAAGGGTAGTACTTAGTGGCGCTGGCGCATGCTGCTACTGGCGCATGCTGGCCCTGGCGTATACTGGCCCTGGCGCCTCATGGCCTAGGTGTATGTTGGCGCATGCTGGCGCTGGCACATGTCGGTGCTAGAGTATACTAGCGCTGGCACATGCTGGCGTATTCTGGCTTTGGCCCCTCTTGGCCCAGGCACATGTTGGCACATGCTGGCGCATGTTGGCACATGCTGGTGCATGTTGGCGCATGCTGGCCCTGGAGCCACCTTGGCCCATCCTGGCAACATTTGTTTATATGTTTCATAATTGCCTACAAGTACCCTGGGTTTGACACGATCTTAGCATGGTATGACTTGGCTAGTTTTGAACTTGAGCACGACATGACTTGGTTATGACACTAGCTTGACTTGATTTGAGCTCGACTTGAACTTGAACTTGACTTGAACATGATAATATGAACCCGTCCTGAGAACTCTTGTTTGTGGCCCATCGAGGCGTACTCCAGACAAGTACTCTTGACATGACATATAAACTGATATGACATGTATAATCTTGATTGCTATTGCGACCGCTACTCCTGTCTTGCTAGTGTAACTCTTACCTTGATTACGTGGTTGATTGTGCTGTAAAAGCTACATGTCTCGTCTTACATCATGTCTAGGATATGGATTCCTGGTTACCATGGTCAGAGATTCATAATGAATCTGACTAGGTTAATGACTAGATTGATCAAGTAGTTTATATAAAGATTTTTCCCAGTTACAAGAGATCCCGTTATCCGTGCCATACCCGTAAACTTGAAGCCTGTCGACAAGTAGGGCACATTTCCAGCACACTGTCATGTGTTGCACTTCTTGAATCATAAGCACTAAAGTACACCAGTAATCTTGATAACACTTATAACTCTTGTAACCCTCACCTGGCTAACCTGGATAGTATGCCGGGCTTGTGACTACGAGAACATCTCATTGTATTTTGTTTGTTACTAAGCTTATGATAATCATAGTTAGCTAACAATAGCAAGTCGTAGGACTTGATTGGTCGTGCTTGAATGAATTATCTCTTGATTAACATGGGAATTATATTCCTCCTCTTGTTTCTTCTACTGCAAGCTTAAGTTTTATGTTAACTTAGTCTTTCATGTTATTTAACTATGCTCTTTTATCAGTTCTTCTTTTATTATATACTGGTTTTAGTTTATATGTGGAGCCTCATTTATGGCATTTACTCTTTTTAGGGTCTGACCAAGCTGGTTTTGTATGGCCAGATTTTGGAGTAGCACCCGAGGATCTACCAGCTTTCCAGCCAGATGGTGAATACCAGACGTAATCTTGGCAACGAGTGGGTTTCTTATTTTGCTATCCCATTCTATTATAAATTATTCTTTTGAGGCGTTTAGCCTCCAAGCAAGTGTTAGCTCATGTTGAAACTTAAATTCTGTTTCCTAAGGGCTATAACATGATTGACAAATCCTAGGGTTGATCATGTATGACTTAACTCTTGCTAGTCATCACATTTTGTATGACTAGCTTCATGATCATCTGAATATGTAATGTTTGGGATGCCTTACTTTATATGTCTGATGATCTAACACCTTGTATCATTTATTTGCTTGCTTGAGATTGAGACACTAGATTTTTTTTCTTGGGCATAAGAGACTGATGGCTTATAGATAAACCCTCATGCATCTAGACAGTCGTGATCGTATTGCGAGATGGATTACACTTTATTGTACTTAGCTCGCTGTGTCCGTCCCCCGCTCTCCAATATTCTGGTTCTGGGGCGTGACACGGTTTAAGTGGTGGCCCATACAGGTCTTGTAAATCAAGATGTATGAGGGCTTTACTGAATAGATGTCTCAATCAGCATTCTTTCTTGATCTCTACTCGTATTTTCTAATCCTCTTAAAACCTGACCTGATAAGGTGCTTCTATCCTTGATCAATCTTGGTCCTTCCTTATTGTTTCTCATGCCATTTTCTTCAGTAGCATTGTTCTTGATCATACCGATCAGTCGGGTAGAGCACCTCCAGTGAACTAGCAACAAGTGAACCAGCCGCAACCAGCACACCAAACCCAGCACTCAGGGGCAACATCTCGAGTCATGCCTTCTGGGGAGCAAGAGCTACTAGTTCAGCCAACCCAGCCCACAGAGCCTGATAGTAGAACCCTGATGGGACTCATCTGGGACTTGCTTGTATCACAAGATCGTAGGGGCGATGTCCTGCAGCAGACAGTGTAAGATGCTATGGGCAGAGTTGGCTATCAAGGGAACAATGCGGCTAACAACTTTAATCGCCTGAACCCCCCTTCTTTGACGGAAGTGAAGATGCTATTGCCACCGATGCTTGGCTACAAGATATAGAGATTATTCTAGAGGCAGCTAGGAATCGAGAGGAAGAAAAGGTGGCCATTGTGCGCCTACAATTATTAGACTTAGCCCACGGCTGGTGGGCGATACAAGCAATTGGTTTGGTGATGCCTGTCTTGTGGGTCGTATTCAGTGACAAATTCAGACGAAGTATTTTAATGCAGTAGCTCGGTATGATCTGTAGACCAGATTCAACAATCTCAAGTAGATAGAAAGGACGGTCGATGGATATGCAGCCGAGTTTTCGAGGCTTAGTCGATTTGCTCATACTTTGGTGGCGACCGAATTGGACCGAACGTAGCGATTCTAGCGATTCTAGCAGAGGAGCAGTTTGAGCACCAGACCTTTAATGTTATTTTGAATACAGCTAGGAGGCATGAATATACTTCACAGAGGATAGTCGATCGAATTGAAGGACAAAATAGGCCTCATGGACAGTTATCTCAGTCATCAGCGCCAGCTTAGGCAACTAGGGCTTTGACCATTGGAGCTCCTAGTAGGACGACCTAGTTTCGTCAGTTCAGCACTCGATACCTACATACCCTCAGCAACAAAGAGAGAAGCAATATTCTGCAATCGACTGCTCTTACTGTGGGAAGCATGCACATGTGGTTTCAGAGTGTCGCAGGACACAAGGATTGTGCTTGGCTTGTGGGATACCAGATCACAAAATTGGGTCATATTCACATAGAACCAGTTCATCTTCATCAACCCTAACCACTCCATCGGTTAGGGCACCAGTACAGCAGCAGCATCAGCAGTACTAGCCTTCGATGCCATTGCCGCCTCAGGCACAAGCATTCCAACAGCAGAGGATACAACAATATGCTCAGGCCCAAGCTCAGATTCAGAACAGACAGAGCGATCAACAGCAGAGGGGACCAGCACCAAGGGGATAGGGTCAAGCTATGGCTCTGACCGTGGCAGAAAAATTGGCATCAGCTGAGGTGGTGGCAGGTATTATTTTCGTCAACCCTTTTTCAGCATCAGTATTATTTGATTCGGGTGCATCATATTCATTTATGTCTACACGATTCACAACACGGGTAGGACTAGAGCCCGAGTCTTTATCATTAAGGCAATATACTTACTCGTATCGGTCTTGTAGGAGTAGGTAGAGTCTTTCTCTCGTGTCGAATCGTAGTTAGCGGTAGAGAGTTTTTCGCTAGGTTGATAAAATTTTTGATGGCCGACTATGATGTGGTCCTAGGAATGGATTGGTTGAAGGATCAATACGTAAGAATAGACTGCCATATTGGCAGAATTATTTTTGGTATCCCCGACGAAGAAGATTTTTTATTTTCCATACGAGAAGTAGAACCTTCTCCACCAGTCTTGCGGATGGCGGTAGCAGCAGCAGTTCAGTTTTCTATAGTAGTAGAAGAATTTCCTAACGTATTTCTTGAAGTACTTCCAGGCATGCCGCCAGAGAGAGAGATAGAGTTCACCATTGATTTGATTCCAGGGACAGCACCAGTGTTAGACAGAGTCTATAGAATGGCATCGTCAGAATTGGAGATCATGTACAAGAAGATTGAAGAACTCAGAACCAAGGGATTCATTCGTGCTAGTAGATCACCTTGGGGAGTCCTGATGCTTCTTGTGAAAAAGAAAGATGGTACGTCAAGATTATGTGTTGATTATCGTACTTTGAATTTCGTAACAATCAAGAACCGATATCCCCTACCAAGGATAGATGACTTTTTCGATCAACTCAGTAGAGCTACAATATTCTGGAAGATTGACTTGTGGTCGGGGTGTCATCAGATCAGAGTCAGGGAGCAAGACATCCCAAAGACAGCATTTAGATCTAGACATGGACATTGGAAGTTTCTCGTTATACTATTCGGAGCGACCAATGCACCAGCAGTGTTCATGGATCCTATGAATCGCATATTTATGCCTTACCTGGATTATTTTGTGATAATATTTATAGACAATATCTTGGTCTATAGCAAGAATGAAGCAGAGCACGAGCAGCATCTCCGAATAGTCCTTCAGATGCTCAGAGAGCACCAGTTGTATGCGAAGTTCAGTAAGTACGAATTTTGGCATGATATCTCATTTCGTGCTTAGGTCATAGCATCACCAGAGGTGGAGTGGAAGTGGACCCCCAGAAGATAGTGGCTGTAGAGACATGGCCAGTACCCAGTACCGTTGCAGAAGTTTATAATTTTCTAGGATTGGCTGGCTATTACCGATGATTTGTATAAGATTTTATTCGAATTTTAGCACCATTGACACAGTTGACCCACAAGGATGTGCAGTTTGCTTGGACAGCAGAGTATCAGAGTTCATTCGAGAAGTTGATGCAAGGGTTGATGACGGCACCCATTCTCACGTTTCCAGATGGAACTGAAAGATTTTTAGTTTATTGTGATGCTTTAGGCAGAGGACTGGGATGCGTCTTAATGCATCATGGCAAGGTAGTTGCTTATGCATCACGTCGGCTTCATGATCATGACAGAAATTATCTAACCCATAACTTGGAGTTAGCAGCGGTAGTTTTCTCACTTAAGCTTTGGAGGTATTACTTGTATAGAGATCGGGTAGAGATTTTCACTGACCACAATAGTCTTAAGTATGTGTTTACCCAAAAGGATCTTAACATGCGTCAGAGAAGATGGCTAGAATTACTAGTAGATTATGACATCAACCTATAGTATATTCCTGGAAAACGTAGTTGCAGATGCTGAGTAGAAGCGCGAGAGCTTATTTTCTAACAGAACAATCAAAATTATTAGCAGATCTTCAGAAGATGTGAATAAAGATTTTTCTTCCTACCAATGTGGCATTGATGGACAGTATGCAAGTTTAGTCCAGTATAGTTGAGAGGATCAAGATAGCTCAGTCAACAGATTATAAGCTTCGGCGGCTTAGGGCAAAATATGAAGCAGAACAAAAAGCAGTTATGTATTCACGAAGACGGGACACTCTGACATAGAAGGCATCTTTGTGTATCCAGTGGTGGCATCTGGCAAGAGATAATGACAGAGGCTCACAGTTCACAGTATTCAATTCATCCCGGTGGTATAAAGATGTATCATAATATCTGTCAGCATTTCTGGTGGAATAGCATGAAGAGGGAGATAGCTCGGTTTGTCTCTCGTTGTTTAGTTTGCCAACAAGTTAAGGCTGCACATCAGAGACCAGTAGACTTTTTCAATCTTTATCGATCCCAGAATGGAAATGGGAGCACATTACGAAGGATTTTATAACTGGGTTACCTAAATCTCCATCTATGAGAGATTCTATATGGGTTTTAGTTGATAGACTTACCAAGGTAGCTCATTTTCTTCCTTTCAGAATTATTCAGTCAACGGATTAGCTAGCAGAGATGTATCTTAGGTAGATAGTCAAATTACATGGAGTGACAGTCACTATCGTATTCGACAGAGATTCAAGGTTTATGTCGCACTTTTGGCAGAGTCTTCAAGAGAGTTTCGAAACTCGTCTCAAGTTTCGTTCAGCTTATCATCTGCAGACAGATGGTTAGTCAGAGAATACGATTCAAACTCTTAAAGATATGTTACGATCATGTATACTAGACTTTGGTGGTTCGTGGGAAGATCACCTGTACTTGGTAGAGTTCTCCTACAATAACAATTTTAAGCCAGTATCCAGATAGCACCGTTTGAGGTACAGTATGGTAGAAAGTACAGATCACCTTTAGCATGGAATAATATAGGGGAAAGGGAGATGCTTGGTCCAAAAATGGTTACACAGACTATCGAGGTGGTCAGACAAGTCAGGCATCATCTTCGAGCTGCACAAGATTGCCAACGCCATTGGGCCGATTCTCATCGGCATCCTCTTAAGTTTTTTATTGGCGACCATGTATTCCCCAGGATCTTGCCTACACATGGCATCATTCGATTCGACGTACGGGAAAAGCTTAGTCGTTGGTATATAGGTCCATTTGATATTCTTGAGCGAGTAGGTGATGTGTCCTATTATCTCGCTCTTATACTGTCGTTACGTGAGGTACATGACGTATTCCATGTATCTCAATTATGACAGTATATTTCAGATCTGAGCCATATCCTTGATCATTCGGAATTGACTGTTGGTACCAACCTTTCGTATGAGGAAAGGCCCGTATCCATACTAGATCGAAGAAAGAAGGTACTCAAGAACAAGACTATTAGTTTAGTCCGTGTTGCTTAGAATCATCACTCTTTGGATGAGTCAACTTGGGAACGTGAGGATGATATCCGATCATGATATCCACACCTGTTTGACTCATAAGGTATAATGTCTTTCTTATGCCTTATGCTTTAACTCCTTAGTTGCATGAATGATTGCTTGACTGAATGCTAGTCGTAGATTGCCAGTATTAGTATAACTTGTCCCGACACCTCTAGCCTCTTGATTAAATTTTGAGGACAAAATTCTTCTAAGATGGGTAGAGTTTTCACTCCTGTTTTCCGTTATATGTATTTTTTGTATACGTGTACGAATTTCTAGCAATTGTTAAGTGGACCGTAGTTAGACTTGTCTTGCTTAGCTTGATCTTGGTTTAAACTTGCCTTGGTTTATTTGGTTTGGTTCAACATGACTTGGCTTGGCTTGACTTGGTTTGGTTCATTTTGGTTTGAGGTGAGGAGGGTTGATATATAAGTCAACTCCTCTCTCTCTCTCTCTCTCTCTCTCTCTGTCTCTCTCTCTTCATTACTTTCAATTATGTCTTCATCTTTTCCATTACTTCTCTCCACCTACACCCAAGAAACCCTAGGCAAGTACAACTTGCTTCATGATGGATCTCAAATTTCTTTATTTCATTCTCTTCCTTACTTGATTCTAAGCCTCTTTAGAACTTGACATTTTTAGTTTTGATGGATGGATTTTTGTACATCTAAATATTAATTCTTTTTTTCATTTTTCTCAGTTTTGATCTATTAAAACTTGGTATTTTTGAAAACTAGTTGCTTTATGTTGTAGAAAATCTCATTCTACCCAATTTTGACCTTTGAAAAGTAAGATTTCCACTTAATTTGAGGGATTTATGCAATTGGAGTTCATGGGTTTCAATGAACATTTAGAGGCTGGTTAGAGAAGAAGAGCAGTGCATGCTGGCGCTAGGGTATACTGGTGCTGGAGCATGCTAGCTATAGGGCATGCTACCGTTGGTGCATGCTAGTGCTGGCGCACGCTGGTCCTGGCGCCTCTTGGCCCAGTCGCATGTTGGCGCATGCTGGCACTAGCGTATGCTGGTGCTGGCGTTGGCACATACTGGCATATTCTGGCCATGGTGCCTCTTGGCCCTGGCACATGCTGGGGCATGTTGGTGTATGCTGGTACATGCTGGCACATGCTGGCCATGGCACCTCTTAGCCCAGGTACATGTTTGCCCTTGAGCCACCTTGGCCCATCCTGGCATCATTTGATTATATATTTCGTAATTTCCTGCAAGTACCCTGGGGTTTAACAAGATCTTAGCATGGTATGACTTGACTAGTATTGAACTTGACTTGAACTTGAGCACGACATGACTTGGCTATGATACGAGCTTGACTTGATTTGAGCTCGACTTGAACTTGAACTTGAACTTGAACTTAACTTGAACATGATAATATAAACCCGTCTTGATAACTCTTGTTAGTGGCCCATCGAGGCGCACTCCAGACAAGTACTCTTAACCTGACATGTAAAACTGACATGATATGTATGATCTTGATTGTTGTTGCGACAGCTACTCCTGTCTTGCTAGTGTAACTCTTGCCTTGACTCCGTGGTTTATTTTGCCTGTACAAGCTATATGTCTTGTCTTGCATTATGTCTAGGATATGGATTTATGGTTACCACGGTTAGGGATTCATAATGAATCTGACTAGGTTAATGACTAGATTGATCAAGTAGTTCATATAGAGAGATTTTCCAATTACAGGCGTTCCTATTATCCTGGCCACACCTGTGGACTTGTAGCCTGCCGACAAGTAAGGCACATTTTCAGCACACTATCATGTGTTGCACTTCTTGAATCATAAGCACTAAAGTACACTAAAAATCTTGATAACTTTTGTAACACTTGTAACCCTCGCTTGGATAACCTGGATAGTCTACAAGGCTTGTGACTGCGGTAATATCTCATTGCATCTTGTTAGTAACTAAGCTTGTGATAATCCTAGTTAGCTAATAATAGCAAGCCATAGGACTTGATTGGCCGTGCTTCAATGAATTATCTCATGATTAACATGGGAATTAGATTCCACCTCGTGTTCTTGCTACTGCAAACTTATGTTTTATGTTAACTCAGTCATTTATGTTATTTAAGTATGCTCTTTTATCAGTTCTTCTCTTATTATATGATGGTTTAAGTTCCTAAGTGGATCCTCCCTTTGACATTTGCTCTTTCTGGGGTCTGGCCCAGATGATTTTGTATGGCCAGATTTTGGAGTAGCACCCGAGGATCTACCCGCTTTCCAGCCAGATGGTGAACAACAGACGTAATCCTGGCAATGAGTGGCTTTCTTATTTTGCTCTCCTACTCTATTGTAAATTATTATTTTGAGACGTTTAGCCGTCGAGCAAGTTTTAGCTCGTATTGAAACATAAATTCTATTTTCTTAAGGGCTGTAACATAATTGACAAATCCTAGGGTTGATCATGTATGACTTAACTCTTGCTAGTCTTCACATTTTATATGACTAGCTTTATGATCATCTGAATATGTAATGTTTAGGATGCCTTACTTTGTATATCTGATGATCTAACATGTTGTAACATTTACTTGATTGCTTGAGATTGAGACACTAGATATTTCTTGACCATAAGAGACTGATGGCTTGTTGATAAACCCTCATGCATCTAGACAGCAGTAACCGTATTGCGAGATAGATTACACTTCAATATACGTAGCTTGCTGTGTTTGTCCCCCGCTCTCCAGTATTCTGGTTCTGGGGTGTGACATTCGAACCATATCCCAGTTCCAGTCGCTCGAGTTATACCAAATATCTCTAATCGTGCAGTGGGTCGGAGCAGCTGGTAACTGGAAAAGGAGATCATTCCCTTACTAGCGTTCAAAGAATAACGATGATTCACATAAGCTCAACTGAAGACGGATCAGAGGCTCTACGAGGCTCCGACCATAAAGGATTTGGCACCAGGACGCGAAGGATCTGCAGTTGTACTCCGTGACGGACGGATGTGCTTGAAATATCTAGTTTTTATGAACCTCGCCCATAGGCTTCTGCTCACTCGAAGCTTCCACCACAGATTCATCGAGCAAGCATCTACGACGTACGACAGCCGACAAAATCCGAGGCCTCCCTCATTGGTAGGTCTGGCCTTGGTGTCCTAACTCGCCCAGTAGTGCTTGTCCTTACCGTCGCAGTGACCCCAAAAGAAGTTGGCGAACAGGTTTTCAATGGATGTGAGCACCTTCTTTGGGGGGAAGCAAGCGTCTAATGTGTAAATAGGGATGGAGGAGAGAACGTGTTGCATCAGTATCATCTTCCCACCCGACGATAATGTAGCGTTGTGCCACCCTTCAAGTTTTTTCCTAATCTTACCTACCAGCCCTTCAAAGATGTCCGTGATGGATTTACCGTATACTAACGGACACCCAAGGTAGTAGAAAGGTGGATAAGCTATAGAGAATGAGGTGGTGTTGAAAAAAGTAGAGGAGTGATCTTTGTCGGTCTTGTGGTGGACGTAAATCACACTCTTGCTTGGACGTAAATTACATGTTGTGCCACAGACCCGACATTTCCGAAAGAGAATATAAGGATATCGTCAGCATAAGCCAGGTGGGTGATTACCGCGCAACCGCTGGCTGTGTGAAAATGCTTGAAATTTGGGGATCCCACTATTTTGTTCAGATTTCTGCTCAGGGCTTCTGCTGCGATGATGAAGATGGTAGAAGATAAAGGATCTCCTTGTCTGACTCTGCGGCTAGATTTGAAGAAGCCTTCGGCTTGGCCGTTAATAACCGTGGAGAACCAAGAATTGCTGATCAATCTACACACGATGTTGGTCCAGGTTTCTGAAAACCCGAAGGCCCTGAACACCCAAATCATGAATTGCCTGTCCAGTCTGTCATAGGCCTTCTCCATATCCAGTTTGATAGCAATGTTCTCTCCTCTAGCTAGTAATTTCATGCATATGATCATTTCCTGGGCTATCAGAATGTTGTCTAATATATTCCATCGACGAACAAAACCACTTTGCTCTTCGAAGATAATTTTGGAAAGAATCTCGGTCATGCGGTTGGCAATAATCTTGGATATAATTTTGTTAGTGAAGGTACACAAGCTTATAAGGTAGAAGTCTTCGAAGGTCCCCGGGTTATCCTGCTTGGGGATAAGAATCAGGTTAGCGCATGAAATAGATCTGGGATACCTAGCTCCTTAGAAAAAGACAATGACTGCCTCCTGGATATCCGACTTGATAATGTCCCAGCACGTTCTGAAGAACACACCAGTGAATCCGTCAGGTCCAGGGGTGCTATGCTCGTCGAGGGCCCAAACTGCATCATTTACCTCTAGTTCAGAAGGGAGGAGCGCCAACTGGGTGTTGTCTTTGTCATCAATCAGGCGGGGGATCTCCGCTAGAAAGCCCTCGTCTTTGGTAATAGCCTCTTTGCTGAATAGCTGGAAATAGAAATTAGCAGCAGCCAATTGGATACTTCGTTGATATATGATGATGTCCCTATTCTCGTCGCTATCTGGTAGAGGGTGAGCTGCTGTCGGCGCCCCTTGACACGGGAGTGAAAATAGATAGTGTTCCTGTCTCCTTCACTATCCCAGGTGAGTCTAGCTTTCTGTTTCCAGAATTCAGTCTCAACTTTCAGGCAGAATTTCAACAGCACTCTGGTAAATTTCATGAGGGCACGGGCGGCGGAGGATATGTCAACAACGTAGAGAGCTTCCATGCAGGTTATATCGTCCTCCGCTGTGCGAACAGCCTGGAAGATGTCCCCAAACGCTTTCTTGCTCCAAGCAGTATGGGCTTTCCTGGGAGCTTTAAGTTTGTTCGCGACCCAGATGAGGGGGTTACGATTGTCATCGTCGGTCCACGTATTGGCAACAATATTCCTGAACTAGGGGTAGTGGCTCCAGAAGTTGAGGAATTGAAAGCTTTTCTTTATCTGGTTCGATTGGCTGCTGATTTCAATGAGGAGAGAAGAGTTGTCCGATTCAGTAGAATTAATGTGCGAGAGGCTGGAAATGATCTGCAGGTTCGACCACTTCGAGTTGATAAGGGCACGGTCAAGGCGGGAGTATTGCCTTCTTCCGCCTTCTTATATGTTGTATCAGGTGAAGATGCTGCAGTTGAACTGAAGGGGAGTCAGGTGAGCGCTAAAGATGAAGCTGGTGAAGTCGTAAATGGCTGACGGGGGCGGGGGACGGCCTTCTGACTTCTTCTTTCTGCAAGTAATAGCGATGATATCGCTAACACAGAGCCAGTAAATTTTGTTGTGTTTTATGTGCAGCAGGTCCTCCCATAGCTGTCTGCGGTCCTGTATGTCATAACTTCCATGAACGGCGGGCATGAGGGAGCGGAAATGGAGCATGGGGTATTCTACTTAACACGAGAGGGCCTGTCCAGAGTCGTAGATAATGCCGAGCTTCATGTCGATCATGAATAGGATCAAAATATCATGATAGCCGACGATAGCCGAGGGGAAGCCTAACTGTAACAGGATGGATTTGAGTTTGTTTGAGGGGATTTTAGGTTTAATGATCACGAGGATGTCAATTCTATGAGTTCTCTTGAGATTGTTTAATCATCTCAAAGTGGGTTTATTGGCAATGCCCCTAACATTCCAAGATAGGAGGTTAAGCATTGAGGATGCTAGGTGGGTGTGGTTTGTTGAGTTTTGGGGCTGACCTAGTGGTCCTGGCCGTTACCTCTTTGGAGCTTCCTTTGTTGGAGTTTTTGGTGGTGGTCGCTTCCTTTTCGGCACCCTTTATAATTTTGTCTGTTTCTTTGTTTGGGTGTATATAAACCTCTCCAGATATTTCTGCTACAGCTCTGAAGAAGCAATTTATGTTGGTGATCCCAGCCTTTAGGGCTTGTTGTATCCTGAATACGGGTGCTTGTCCAATGTTGGCCAAGGCATCTGTACGAATGTTGGCTACCTTATGGAAAGTAGTTGGGGTGACTGTGTTGTAAGGTTGGGAGACCTCTATGCCTATCAAATTCGTAAGGAATTTTGGTGCTAAAGCCTCCGCTGCTGTGCAAGTCTCCCATCTGGTGTCACTGCAGTTCTCTGTGTCCTCTTTCGGAGTGTAGGCTCCATTGGTATCTTCGGTGCCTTGAACATCGTCTATGGGCTCTGATGCAAGAATATCAAATTTGTTGTTGAGGTTGATGCCGGAGGGATTGTAGTGAATGATGGCTCTTCCTTGGGGAACCTGTTCTTTATTATAAGGGTTCCCAGTGCTGGCATCGAACCGTGTGTGGGAGTTGGATAAAGGTAGTACGAGTGATTGGTGGGGTTTTCTGGGTGTTTGTGTGGATGTCGTCTTTCGGATCACCTTCTGTTTCAGTTCTGGGTGCACATGAAAGCAATATTCTGTGGGTCCGCACATATGACAATGTTTGTAGAATATGATTTTGTTATCATATATGATTTGTTGGGTGTGTATCTTTTTGTCGAGCGAGATTTGGATGTGATTGGGGAGATCCTTTGTTAAGTTAAGCTCCATGCAGATTTTGGCATAGTTTTCCTTAGATAGGTTGTGAGTTTCTTTCGCCAACACCACCAATGTCCTGAATGAGCTGACTATCCTCCTCAATGCCGCAGGAGAAAAATAAATTAAGGGGAGGTTCGGAAGGGTTACCCACGAGAAGACAATCGCGAAGTCTTCCATAAAAGTGAAGTCCGGGGACAATTTAACAATTTTTATGATGTGAGTGTCTATCTTGCCTGTGCCTCTAGTCCACACCTTCTTGTGATCAGTCTACGAGGAGAGGTGAAGAAACATATGTTTAGGAGCCGTGGAAGCGACCCTGTACCCCGAGGTAAGACCCCAGCTGGAGATCACTTCTTCGACCCGTGACAGTTTCGGGCAACCTCTGGAGAATTTCAAGACAAAGGTGAACGGGAACGAAGCCGACAAGGACAAGATTTCTGAGGAGGAGACTGGCACCAGAACCTCGTGAGGATCAGCCGGACTATATGCAATATCGGGCAGGTTGACCTCAGCGGAAGGCTGGAAGTGCTTGGAAGAGCGATCAGGGCAGAGCTTGTCAGCATATGAAGTCATCGGTGGGAGGGTGACGGGGGTGCTGAAAGCACCCACATGCCCGTGAGAGGAAAAGGATATACCACCCATAGACTGGGTGGCACCAGCAGGAGGTGGCGCGCTACCAGAGGGTCTCACAGTTGCGGGAGGGAAGGCGACCACAAGGGAGATGGCGACAATACCGGAGAGAGGGGCAAGGGGTGGTATCTGAGGCCAGGCGTAACTCGGGGAAGAGAGCGAGGAGATCGACAGTAGAGGAAGGTCCGAAAGCAGGCCGGGAGGGGCGAGCGCCAAGGAAATGCAAGGTGGTGGCACCACCTACAGCATACCGTACGCCACTAGGGGACAACGCATGCGTATAGGTGGAGTGGTGATCACAAGACGCTTGGAGAGCGCCAGACGACCACAAGGGGGTGGCGCCAGTCTGGAAGGCTGGACGGGCGCCACTAGAGGGTGGCACAAAATAAAGTGCACCTAGGACGAGGTCAGCGCCCACGGAAGGGCGGGCGACAACAATGGCAGAAGAGCACGCACCACCAGAGGGCAGCACATAGGAGACGGACGAACCTGCACCTACAAGCGCCAGGGTGGTGCCACTCCCATACGCAAACAAGCGTGCGCCAGCTACAGGGGGCCGGGGGATTTAAAATTTGAAACTCTACAAAACGGGAAAGCGGTAGACCCGAGGACGAAGACTGAAGAACCGGGTCCTCGTCCAACGAGCCGATGGGAGGGAGCAGGGTCTCTCCGAACGACGACGACCAAAAAGGCACGACGACGGAAGGAACCCGACGGGACCAAAGAAGGGCGGAGCAGCTCTGGCAAAATAAAGACCAGACGAAGGCCACAGTAGGAGAGAGGTCCCCGCACCAAGCGAGATGGTAGCAGAGGGACCGACAATAAGGGGGAGAGGGGACGAGGGTGAGGAGAAAGAGGGAAGGGAGGGAAAGGAGGTGGAGAAAGGCGGGGCGAAGAGGAAGATGGGACTGAGGAGGAAGGAGGCGGAGGGAGGTGGAGAGGATCGGGGGGAGGCCGAAAAGAGCTGGAAGCTCAGGCAGCCAAGGGGACGACCGAGCGGCTGTCGACAGCGGCGGAGAGGCCATAAATGAGAGAACGACGAGGTGCCCGCCGCAGGAGGCAGACGGAGGAACAGGGGAGACGGAGGCCGCTAGGGGCAAAGCGCCCCAAGGATGCCCAGGGGAACTAGTGGGGAGGAAGAAGAAGCCATTATATATATATATATATATATATATATATATATATATATATATATATATATATTAATGGGAATTTATGATAGGTATATTCTAATATTGGGCTTTTTGATTAAAAGAGGATTTATTGGGCTTTTTGATTAAAAGAGGATTTTTGAAGGAATATTTATTGTATGAGTTTTGAAATAAATAAATCAAATCATTTCTCCTAGTATAACTTGTTCATTATTGAACTTTGACCAATTTGTGCATCATTTTATGTCTCTAACAGGCCATTGCAGACCCTATATATATATATATATTTTTTTTTTAATATATATATATATATATATATATATATATATATATATATATATATATATATATATATATATATATCAAAATGGGCTATTTGGACATTCTAGACCTAGTGGAATTGTCTGTTTCATCATTTGGGATTATTTGTACCTATTCTGTGTCGACATGTTCATGTCGTGCACGTCGACTTCAACTGAACAGAGGCAAGTATATTATAACTATGGATTTACCTTTACATTATAAGTGTTATTATGAGTAGTTCATATTATTATTTTTAGTTGCTTTGACACTATGACTCATGCACATGGACGGTTAGTCTTGATTCGTGATTGAGATATATACATGTCGTGATATCTTGGTTACTCGAATATGATACGTGAGTCGGAGTTGTGATGCGTGTTGCCCGTGCCGTGACATTGTGAATTTTCGGGTCAAGATTCGAGATTATCCGAATTTGATGCATGTTTCTAACAGGTCATTACAAACACTATATATATATATATATATATATATATATATATATATATATATATATATTTAATGGCCTGTTAGAGACATATATATATATATATATATATATATATATATATATATGTATGTATGTATGTATGTCTCTAACAGGCCATTGCAGACCCGATATATATGTATGTCTCTATGGCCTGTTAGAGACATATATATATATATATATATATATATATATATATATATATATATAATATATATATACACAAAATATATATATATATATATATATTTTGTGTATATATATATTATATATATATATATATATATTATATATATATATATATATATATATATATATATATATATATATATATATATATTTATATATATATATATATATATATATATATATATATATTTTTTTTTTTTTTTTATATATATATATATATATATACACACACATATTTTTTTATATATATCGAACTGGCTATTTGGACTATTCTTGACCTAATTGAAAATTATGTTTCATCATTTGGGATTATTTGTACCTATTATGTGTCGACATGTTCATGTCGTGCACGTCGACTTCAACTGAACTAAGGCAAGTATATTACAACTATGGATTTACCTTTACATTATAAATTCTATTTTGAGTATTTCATATTATTCTTTTAAGTTGCTTTGACACTATGATTCGTGCACATGGACGGTTAGTCTTGATTCATGATTGAGCTATATACATGTCGTGATATCTTGGTTACTCGAATATGATACGTGAGTCAGATTTGTGATGCGTGTTGCCCATGTCGTGACTTTGTGAATATCCGCGTCAAGATTCACGATTATCCGGATTTGATGCATGTGTCCTAGTCATGGTGCGTGATACTATGTTATGACTTCGTGAGCATTCGTGTCATACTCTGTGATCATCCGTATTCCTGACATGTGTCCATCCATATCATGATTATCCGTTCATTGAGAGTTGTGATTATCTGTTTTGTGATTCGTGAATACTTGTTTTCGTGCTTGATATGAGAGAGGTTTGGATAGTAGAATACACTAGTAGACATGTGGTCAACCCTAATTCTCTGTTCGATTCGTCAAATAGCAGCCGTATACCTCACATACGGTGTACCAGATTAGCCTAGCATGTACATATCGAACCTTGTATTCTAAGGTCAGACGTTCTTGTCACATTTTGATTTTTTTTGATCATCTAGTTACTTGCTTTCATATTGCTATTTTCATGTTTTATCTTATTACTTGTTCTCATTACATGATGTTTATTACATGCTAGTCTAATCTTGTTTATTGTACATTTTTCATCATGATAAATTTATACATATATTGTGTACTTTCATAGCTGTAATACTTGCTCCAATCTTGATTAGATCTGTTTACATTTTAGGTATGATGTGGACTTGTACACTATAATATTCCTGATGAGGCAGTGTGAGAGTCTGAAGACATAGGGATTTGTTTTAGGGTTTTCCATCTTTCGTTTTTTAGCATTAGTAGGCTGTTTTCCTTAGTCGCTTCGTCGGATTTGTCTACGGAGCATTATCTGGTCTGTATACAAAGTTTGCGACTTTAAATGACTTAGTGATATTGTATTGGATTGAAATTTCCTTATTCATATCTCCCTTAGCAATTATGTGATTTAAGTACATATTAACATTGTTAGACATATGGATTTTGAGGTCTAGACTACACACTACCGTCGATATTGCGGCGTAGGTTGGACGTGCATCAAAAACTCGTACCCGAATATCCAGGAGCGGGTCGTAACACACGAAGCTCGTCAGTGGTGAAATAGAAACAAA
This sequence comes from Iris pallida, assembly GCA_029216955.1. Taxonomy (NCBI): domain Eukaryota; kingdom Viridiplantae; phylum Streptophyta; class Magnoliopsida; order Asparagales; family Iridaceae; genus Iris; species Iris pallida. The sequence goes on from JANAVB010003400.1 coordinate 72,932,085, forward strand.
TAGAATGTGGTTGCAGAGCCTGAATTGTTATCAAGTTTTCATCATTTGTATTGCATCAAGGGTTTCAGTTGGTGACTATAAAAACTCATGAACATGTAGTATGTACCATTTTCAGACTTTTCAGACATATATGACTACCATATTGGATTGTATCTTATTTTCGGTTGAGCGATGAAAGAGGATGACAATGGCATTTGTAATTTGGTCCTACATCGGGTAAAAGGTGGGATCATGAGGTGTAGGCAATTGGCATTGGTTCAGGGCTTACACATGAATTCCCTTTTAAGGCATATGGGTTCAATCCAATATCGTACTTTATGGGCCAACTCGGTTCGGGTCACACAGCCTTCCCAGTAAGTGGTATCAAAGCCAAAGGTTATATGGCTGGTTTGGTAGGCTCTAATTGGTTCGAAACATATGGTGTTGAACGTTCAAACGTATACAAGGATATACATGCTCTTTTCTCAAGGTGAAGTTAGAGGCAACTACATGAATTGGCATTAAATATGGGTTTGATGCGCCCAAGATAGAGCAATACTTTGTGGTTGGAACATAATGGTAGGTTTGAACATGTCGCTTTGGTTTTGTGGTCGAACAGATCGAGATGACGATATATTGGATCTCATGGGTGTTCGGCTAGCGGGAACGAACAATGGTAGCAGGGGTGCTAAGGTTGTTCGGCTGGCAGGAACGTGCAAAAGTAGCACCGATGCTAAGTGTCACGACCCGCACCCTAGGTAAGGGCACAAGTGCATAACAGCGCCCAGCCTACACCGTAAAAACGTTGTAGAACGCTGTAGGTCTGCTAGCTAACAAA